>JAKWIX010000322.1:2459759-2747649 GCA_027704785.1 Solanum chmielewskii
AACCGAATCGAAATATCGAAAAATACAAAAACATATACCGAATACCGAATTGAAAACCGAAAAACCAAAAAAATTCGATTCGATACGGTGTTTCGATTTTCCGGTGTTTATGCCCATCCCTAGTTAAAATCACATCTTTTAAGTTTTTATGCTCAAGTATCACTAATAACATTAATCCACAATAAATAATCCAACATTAGGTAATTAGGAACTTCCTTTCAATGGCAAAATTCATCTAAATCCTTAGTTGATACTTTTTTTTATCTTCCATCAACATGATAGACGACTTTATTCTTTATTTTTATGTTTGATTTCTTTCGTTTCTGTCTAGCTCGTTATCATCTATATTGAAAAAAGATTTGATATGCGATAGAAAATGAATAAAGACCAAGAATCTTTCAATAAGCTAGGCTTTTCGAGGGCTCCATTTTACTATTCGGCCACTTTGGCCAAATAAAATTCTAGAAATGTTAGATGTTGTGGGGTATTCAAAGCGTCAACCTAAACGTCAATTGTTGTTTTTCGTTGAATTTCATCCTTAGATTTACTCGTATTATTCCAAAACTCTTTCAACTTGCATAAATTTACCTTTTCACTCTATATTAGTTCATACACCTCTCGATATCCTATTAAATATCAACTTAATTGCAATTACAATTGAAAAATAAATAATATTTTACAATATAATATAATTCGATAGCTAGAATTGAACGTATAATTAAACATAACTCAATCTTCGATTTATAAAACTCTATTGTATCAATTTTTGTGGGAGCTAATTAATGGAGCCAAAAAAATAAAGATATGGGGGATCTTTGGGGATGTCATATTCTTTTGGACATTTTCACATGTGAATTTTTTATTTTCTCCGCATTTATCGCTCATTTTACTTGTCCTACTTCTCTTCTTATTCTATTTTTTATTTTATATATTTCTAAAAAATATATACATAATATTGTGATGTGAAAATGAAAAGGAAAAATTCTAGAAGAAATAAAAAGTAAAAACAAAAAGTTTCACGCATCTTATTTTTCAATGTGAAATGACCAATTAAGTATCGATATGTATATTATTGTTGTAAAGAAGGTGATAAACTTAGGTAGGTAAAGAGTATGATGAATTATTGAGACATGTACATTATAATTTATATGAATTCAATAATTTTGATTTAAACTCGAACTCATTTAAGTCTGTTATCTTAGATCGCTATAAGATAATAATTTTAATAGAGCTACTGTTCAATTTCTAGTCCTATTCATTTCCATTAATTTATTTTCCTATGTTACTTCGTTTTTTTAAAAAAATAAATTGAAATGCCATCGATTGAAATTCAGTATTTTGCAACGAAATGGGTCTAACTAGACATTATGTCACAGTCCACATTAGAGGCCCAATAACTTTGGGCTCGTGATATATTTCCTTGTTTTCGCGAGTTCATTTAGGCAAGAGGAATATATAGGGGAAATCTCACAAAATACGATAGTATATTTTGAAATTACGTTATGAAATGATACTTTAAATAATTATAGATCATGTCTCTCCTCTTTCCTTTCTCTCACACCTCTCTTTGCTTCTGTTTCGTTCGCTACTCTCCTATTTTAATCAAGATATCTTTCATGCCACTCGTTAAGAGGTTATATCTCGTGACACCTTCTCTCTCTCACCTCTCTCGTCTCTTGTACATATATATATGATACCTAAGTGTGTTTGTGTACTATACAATGTATTTGTCTTTCATAATATCGAATTGAACAAGATAAAATATACATTTATCCAGATACATGTATCTTGTATCCTGATTCCTGTAGTATCAAATATCAAAGTATACAATGATGTATACACTGTATGTGTGCATAGATACATAATTCTAAGAAGATACATGTATCTGGTATCAAATATACACTAATATATTTATCAAAATAAGAGTATCTCACTCATATTCTGCTATTTGTACAATAGAAAAGGAGTTATATATAAGGATCCCATCTTCAAGCCTTTTGAATGTATCCTACAGAAAGAACTTGAGCTTTATCATTTGATATTGGAAAGTTTTGAAATTCGTAGATGATGATATGTATGTAATCAATATACATATAATATACAATATTATAGTATTCGTACTTGAAATATTACTACCATTTATATATAAAAAAAGTGAATAACTCAAAGTTAAATCGTGTTTCAATGAGTGTTTAATAATTCACTTAAAAGATTTATACGTATAATAGTTCAGACATAAAACTCACGTAACGAAAATAGTTTAATGCAATAGGGATAAGGAGATAGGCTATAGAAATAACAAAAAAACACAAACTCAAAATACTCATCTTTGTTGATAAAACTCCAAACACAAAGCATGCAAACAGAGTCCTTTCTCTTCAATGTCACTTCAGCTACCTGAGATGCTAACATGGATAAACCCTCCCAAAACCCTAATCCCCTTTTCTTCCATCACCCCAAACCCTTCTTCTCCAATACCCATTTGCTCAATTTCTCCAAAACCCACAAAAACTTCACTCAAATCCCTTCACCTTTCTCCTCAACACACCCTTACTTCAACTGACTGTGGTCTCAAATTCAGGGAGAAAATACTCTATCTTCAAGAACTCAATATCAATCCCAGTAAAGTTCTTCAACTAAACCCCCATTTACGATCAGCAACGCTCGATTCAATCAGATCTGTTGAAGTATGTCTGTTTTCAATGGGGATTGAACGGTCGGCAATTGGTCGAATACTTGATATGCATCCTCAGCTTTTAACCTCCGACCCATATATCCACCTTTACCCAATTTTCGATTTCTTGTTGAACGACGTCGTTATCCCTTTCCATGACATTCGGAAATCCATTATCCGTTGTCCGAGAATTCTTGTTTGTAGTGTTGAAGATCAATTGAAACCCACATTTGAGTTTTTGAAGGAATTTGGGTTTGTGGGTCATAATCGGATTACTTGTCAAACTACTGTTTTGCTTGTGTCCAGTGTTGAGCTAACTTTGAACCCTAAAATTGATTACATGTTGAGTTTGGGATTTGAACTCGATGATGTGGCTAATATGGTTTTGAGATCACCTGGGTTGTTGACATTTAGTATTGAGAAAAACTTTAGGCCAAAAGTTGAGTATTTTTTGAAGGAGATGAATGGGGATATAGGGGACTTGAAGAGGTTTCCTCAGTACTTTTCGTTTAGTTTGGAGAGGAAGATTAAGCCTCGGCATAGGCTTTTGGTGGAGCATGGGTTTACGCTGTCTTTATCGGAGATGTTGAAGGTTAGTGATGGAGAATTCAATGCTAGATTGATTGAAATGCGATTGAGGTTAGTGGATGATAAGCAAATGTAGTACGTAATTAACTCTTTTTCTATGGTTAGAGTCGATTTTGTATATGTTGGAGACTCATTAGAGTTAATACTAAATGTTTCACATATATAAATTGTTGTTAGATGTACATTTTTCGCGATAAAGTAATGATTTTTATCCTTGATATGGTGTTCTTTGTTCATGGTTTTCATTGTATCTCGTTGAATGCAATTCGAATTTTGCTATGCTCTTGTTTTTTATAACGGATATGATCGACATATGATGTATCATATTGAATTATTGCTCTCGAGCACGCATGTTCATCTAGTATTTTCTTCTCAAAGATTACATTTTATTTATATAGTTGCGACCAGATGTAATTATAGCCACACCTATGGTAGAGGGATGTGATTTTCCTTGGTGTGGTAGGAGATATTGCGCCTCAAAACAGGCATTGCTCTGTGTATATAATAATAATGAGACTCACCGACTACTGCTCTATCCTTACTATTGAAGTTGCGGTTCATCTCTTTAGATATCGGAGTCTCTTAACAAATACTTTCTCCGTTCTTTTTATATGACTACATTAGACTGAATGGAGTTTAAGATGTTAATTTGATTCTATACTATATTAATAATAGTGAAAGAAAATATTACAGTACTGGGTTGAGAAGTTAGTTTAATGCAGAAACCATCAGATCAAAGTTCAAAATTTTGAATAGTTGATTAATATTTAGTTCTTGAAGTTGTCAAAGTATTATCAAAATAGAATCAATCCAAATATTTGGGGATGACCCAAAAAGGGAAATGTCATACAAAATTGGAACGGAGACGATACTATTTTAGTGTGCTTGCAATTTTGCAAGGGTTAGTTCATTAGCATTGGCGATTAATGTGATGATTAGATGAGGCATAAGTTTAATGGTTGAATGACTATGTTAAATGATCGATTAATTGAAGTATGCTAGAAACCTGTTATTCGAGTATTCAGTCGCATTCTCTTTTCTCATGCTGAAACAATGGTTCAACAATGAATGGGCAGTAAGCAAGCAATTAACTGTTCCTTTCTATAACACCTCATTTGACATTGCTCAGCTTTCTGCCGGCCAGAAATTTGTGCAACTCCAGAGTTTCACCTTGTTTTCTCCAATTCATATAGCAATGCTTACATTTCTTATTGTGAAATTAATCGAATCTATAAGTAGCTCGATCCCAGACTGGTTCTACTGAAAGATGTGCTTCTCCACGTCTGTAGAAAATCCTTATACTTTATTGTCTAATTTGCTGTTGACATGACATATTCTTGTTGGTTTTCCGTTATCTGGCTGTATAGATACTCGAAATCTGATGTCTATGGCATTCTTCTATAATATCATACATGTACTTTCGAAGTTGGTTGAACCTTGAAGGTTGCTATTGAAGTTTCCTCCTATAAAATCATGGTTTCTTACAAGATTATATTATAGCCAAGTAGTGAAAATTAAATATGACAACTATTCTAGTTAGGCATCAAACAATTTTACATACTTTCCATCTCGTTATCTTATTGTATGAAATATGCATGTGTATTTATATTTTTTGCATTTAAAAGTTTTTGGAATAATATAATTGTTTGAAGGATAAAATGGCCGTACAAGTATGATATAATGGTACAGGAGCAAAATGATATGATGATTATCATTATTTTAACATATAAACAATACACCAGTAAATAAGAAGGAAAAGAAAGAAAAAAAAACATTTATCTATAGACACTATAAATGAAAGAGAATGTGAATGTCGTAACTCGTATTAAATTGATTGATTTAAGTATGAGCATTAAAGTACTATTGCTTCACTTTCAAATCATCCGTTTAATTATAATTTTATAATATCGAGGGTTATAAAAGTAAATATTCATAAGTTAAGGGTAAATTCGGCATTTTCAAGTTTTTATTATTTTAATCTTTTGATGGCTTTTGTTAGTGGAAAAAGGGCAACGGTAAACAAATAAATTAATTTGTCAACTCTTCTTTGTTGTCCTTTGACAAAGTCAGCTTTCATTAGTGTGACAGAGAATTTTATTTAGATTATTTTTTATTGTTGAAGACTGATCAAAGCGAATGTTAATACAAGCTTTCATCAATTGATCTCATCCATACAATTCATTTTTAATCGAATCTATGGCATCTTCTTCTTCTTCTTCTGCGAGTAATTCAAAGTATTATCCTCGATGGAAGTACGTTGTGTTTCTAAGTTTCAGAGGGGAAGACACTCGAAAAACATTTACAGGTCACTTATACGAAGGTTTGAGAAATAGAGGAATAAACACATTTCAAGATGATAAAAGACTAGAGCATGGAGATTCAATTCCAAAAGAACTCTTGAGAGCTATAGAAGATTCTCAAGTTGCACTTATCATTTTCTCAAAGAATTATGCTACATCTAGGTGGTGCTTGAATGAACTAGTGAAGATCATGGAATGCAAAGAGGAAGAAAATGGACAAACAGTCATACCGATCTTTTATAATGTGGATCCATCACATGTTCGATACCAAACTGAAAGCTTTGGAGCAGCATTTGCCAAACACGAATCAAAGTATAAGGATGATGTTGAGGGGATGCAGAAGGTGCAAAGATGGAGAACTGCCCTAACTGCTGCCGCAAATCTAAAAGGATATGATATCCGTAACGGGTTAGTTGAATACACATGATTACTTTTAATGTTTTTACTGTTAAAAAGGCATAGTCCTATCAATTTAATTAGAGAAGATACATAAAAGTCCAAAAAACTATTCAAGTTTTGCAACTTTCCATACTTGAAAACTATAGAGTGTTGTTATTACCTGAACTATACTATTTCCTATTTAATACCCTGCTGATTATTAACAATATATATATAGAGTATATGAAATACTTGTTGATATTTGACTTTCTTCACATTGTCCACAATCAATTTTCTTCTTTATGTAGGATTGAATCAGAGAATATTCAGAAGATCGTAGATTGCATCTCTTCCAAATTTTGTACGAATGCTTATTCTTTATCTTTTTTGCAAGATATTGTGGGAATAAATGCTCACTTAGAGAAACTAAAATCCAAACTTCAAATAGAAATCAATGATGTTCGGATTTTAGGGATCTGGGGAATAGGCGGAGTCGGTAAAACAAGAATAGCAAAAGCCATTTTTGATACTGTAGCTTATCAATTTGAAGCTTCTTGCTTTCTTGCTGATGTTAAAGAATTCGCAAAAAAGAATAAGCTGCATTCTTTACAAAATATTCTCCTCTCTGAACTGTTAAGGAAAAAAAATGATTACGTCTATAACAAGTACGATGGAAAGTGTATGATTCCGAACAGACTTTGTTCTTTGAAGGTGCTAATTGTGCTTGATGATATAGATCATGGTGATCAGATGGAGTATTTAGCAGGTGATGTTTGTTGGTTTGGTAATGGCAGCAGAGTTATTGTAACAACTAGAAACAAACATTTGATAGAGAAAGATGATGCGATATACGAAGTGTCTACACTGCCTGATCATGAAGCTATGCAATTATTCAATATGCATGCTTTTAAAAAAGAAGTTCCAAATGAGGATTTTAAGGAGTTGGCGTTAGAGATAGTAAATCACGCTAAAGGCCTCCCTTTAGCCCTCAAGGTGTGGGGCTGTTTATTGCATAAAAAAAATCTCTCTTCATGGAAAATAACAGTAGAGCAAATAAAGAAAGACTCTAATTCAGAAATTGTTGAACAACTCAAAATAAGTTATGATGGGTTGGAGTCCGAAGAGCAGGAAATATTTTTAGATATAGCATGTTTCTTCCGCGGAGAGAAAAGAAAAGAAGTCGTGCAAATTCTCAAGAGTTGTGACTTTGGAGCTGAATACGGATTGGATGTTCTAATTAATAAATCTCTTGTGTTCATCTCTGAAAATGATAGGATTGAAATGCATGATTTGATTAGAGATATGGGTAGATATGTGGTGAAAATGCAAAAGCTTCAGAAAAAACGTAGCAGAATATGGGATGTTGAAGATTTCAAAAAAGTGATGATAGACTATACGGTAAGTAAGTAATGATATTTAATTTCTAATTTTTATATTCCAAGGAATGTATAGGCTAATCAATACAGTTTATTAATAATTGACTCATTGATCTTTATACCAGGGGACCATGACAGTGGAAGCAATCTGGTTTAGTTGCTTTGAAGAAGTATGTTTTAATAACGAGGCAATGAAAAAAATGAAAAGGCTTAGGATATTACACATATTTGATGGTTTTGTCAAATTCTTCTCTTCGCGTCCCTCTTCCAATTCCAATGATTCAGAAGAAGAAGATGATTCCTACGACTTAGTCGTAGATCACCATGATGACTCTATTGAGTACCTGTCCAATAACTTGCGTTGGTTAGTCTGGAATCACTATTCTTGGAAGTCATTGCCAGAAAATTTTAAACCAGAAAAGCTTGTTCATCTTGAACTCCGTTGGAGTTCGCTTCATTATTTATGGAAGAAAACAGAGGTAACATTATTATTTACTTTACTTACCCTCCTCCAGGAGCTTCAACCCCTTTTGCTCTCTTATTTACTCGAACTCACAACCTTTTGGGTTGGAAGTGAGGGTGCTCAACTCCCTCTTGTCATTTTTGGTCTGACACAAAGATCATTATTCTTTCTCTATTTTGAATTACAGCATTTGCCGTCTCTACGAAAGCTAGATCTCAGCTTATCTAAAAGTCTGGTGCAAACACCAGATTTCACGGGGATGCCAAATTTGGAGTATTTGAATCTGGAGTACTGTAGTAAGCTTGAAGAGGTTCACTATTCCCTAGCATATTGCGAAAAACTCATTGAGTTAAATTTGAGTTGGTGTACAAAGCTTAGGAGATTTCCATATATTAACATGGAATCTCTTGAATCTCTGGATCTACAATATTGCTATGGTATAATGGTGTTTCCAGAAATCATCGGAACGATGAAGCCGGAGTTAATGATTCTCTCAGCAAACACTATGATAACTGAACTACCATCATCTCTTCAGTACCCAACTCATCTCACAGAGCTAGATTTGAGTGGCATGGAAAACCTTGAAGCCCTTCCAAGCAGCGTTGTCAAGTTGAAAGATTTGGTGAAGCTAAATGTGTCGTACTGCTTAACGCTTAAAAGCTTGCCTGAAGAGATTGGTGATTTGGAAAACTTGGAGGAACTTGATGCTTTGCGTACTCTAATTTCACAGCCTCCATCTTCCATTGTCCGCTTGAACAAGCTTAAATCCTTGAAGTTAATGAAACGAAACACATTAACAGATGATGTGTGCTTTGTGTTTCCTCCGGTGAATAACGGGTTACTCTCATTGGAAATTCTGGAGCTCGGTTCCTCCAATTTCATAGATGGAAGAATTCCGGAAGATATTGGATGTTTATCCTCTTTGAAAGAGTTACGTCTCGAGGGAGATAATTTCAATCATTTGCCTCAAAGCATAGCCCAACTTGGTGCACTTCGATTCTTATACATAAAAGATTGCAAGAGTCTTACACATCTGCCAGAATTTCCACCGCAATTAGATACAATATTTGCAGATTGGAGCAATGATTTGATCTGTAAGTCACTGTTTCTAAATATCTCATCATTCCAACATAACTTCTCTGCTTCAGATTCGTTGTCGTTAAGAGTGTTTACGAGTTTGGGGAGTAGTATCCCAAGCTGGTTCCACCATCAGGGAACAGATACAAGTGTTTCAGTCAATTTGCCTGAAAACTGGTATGTATCAGATAACTTCTTGGGATTCGCTGTATGTTACTATGGCAATTTAACTGAGAACACAGCTGAATTGATTATGAGTTCTGCAGGGATGCCATGTATCACCTGGAAACTTTTGTTATCGAATCATTCAGAATGTACATATATTAGGATTCATTTTTTCTTGGTACCTTTTGCTGGCTTATGGGATACATCTAACGCCAATGGTAAAACACCAAATGACTATAAGCACATTATGTTATCTTTTCCTCAAGAATTGAAGGAGTGTGGAGTTCGTTTGTTCTATGAAGATGAATCTGTGCTTGAGACCACCAATGATGAACTTACCATTGGGATAAGGAGGATCAGGTACGACGACGACGATAGTGAACATTATGAGGAGGCTAGTTGTTCCTCTTCTAAGAAACAAAGATCATAATATAGGTATATAAACTTGTGATCACTTGCTGTTTGTTATTAATAATTCATTTCGATGCTCTATGTGGTTGTTAAATATCTCTCATGTTATGACAGGGAGCAGAGGCGGAGCCAGAATTTTCAATAAGAGGGTTTAAAATCTGTAGAAATAGATAGCTGAAGGGGTTCGACATCTTACTATATATATGCATATAAATTTATTTTAACCATGTATAAATAATATAATTTTCCGTCGAATGGGGTTTGGATGAACTTCTTCGTACGATGAAGCATTAATCAAAGTGTGAGACAGCGGAGGAACTTTCACATATAGTAAACATAAAAATCATATTTGTATGTTATAGTTATAGTTTGCATCATTGTGCTCCATAACAAATTTTATGTTTGCTATTGAACTTTTGATTTGTATAATTCGCTACAAACATTCAATTTTATACAAATTGTTCAGTTTTGTATTAGTTTATTTTGTACATTGTAAATTGTATAATAACATCTGTATTTGTATAATTATAAGTGTATATGACGAATATATATGTATATATACTTTTCTCTCGCTTTATACAAACATTATCGAAAATGGCTAATTGTATACTGAATCAAATGAGAAAAAAAGGGGGATGTTTGCTGCAAATTACAAATAAAATAAACTATGGCTATATCATTTAATTTAAATTAATAGTTTGTCATTTCGAAAATATAATCACATTTTGCATTTGCTAAAAGTAACTGGTCCAAGAAAAATCAAAAGAACTTGGGTATGCAATAGTTTATGGGCCTTTTGAAGTAGTATCAACCTTGCTGGCCTCTTGGGCTTTTTCTGCTAGGAAATAAAAGTAGTTAAAGCTAAAAGTTTTTGTGTCTGTAAAGCCAAGGTATTGACGGACGTCCACAAAAAATTTTTAAAAATTTTTGACGTCTTAATTCGAATCACCCAAAAAATGGTTTGCTACATCATGATCTCTTGTGTTATGGGCTTTAAGGGAGTGAATTCTTTACTAGAAAATTTACAGTCTAATGTATTTGGTTGATCTAATTTTACAAAATATGTAATGGACTTCAAATTGATCCATTATCCCTTGGTATCTAGTTAAAGCTAATTAGGTATGAAACTCAAGAAACAATTAACTCGATCCATAGAGGAGCAAAGTTCATTTTTCTTGTAGATTAAGGTGACATTTTCTCCTTCGAATTATTACTGACAATTTGTTCCGAGTTCTAAGCTGAAAAATGACAACTAAACATGACGATTGCACTCATTGGAGAACTTAAACCAACACCTTACGACACCACATATCGTTATTATTTGATATGATAAAGAAAGATGCTTGTAAATTTCAAATATGGATTTGAAACCTCAATTGCACTAGACAATATTCTAAGTTTGAGTTGAAATCAAAATCCTACACACTAGCAAACCAATGATATTTATATAATTAGATCACCGCAAAGACAATCCCTTTTCTAATTTTAAAATATATGTAACTTGTTTTAAATCAAAAAAAAAAATTCTCTTAAATTTTGTATCAAAACAAATAACATTATACAAATCGAGTGACGTATTAGTAATCAATAAATAAACTACTATAACTCATGGAATTATACTCATAATATAAATATCTATTACATTGTCAGGTTGTTATGTAAAAGAAAATAGTAACTGTTTTGCATGATATATAGAATATGTATTGTTAAAATAGAGATATGGAAAATCTATGTGCAGATAGAAAAAAAATATTTTTGCAGTGTGAAAAAAGGACAATATTTTCAGTTCTGAGTTAGCTGATGTAATGCTCACTAACAATTCTGACATATTAATTACATTACATTATTTTTTAGTTGTGTGATCCATACAATTTATATTTGGATTGACTTCTTTATTTTAAACATAACTTTGTAAGATTTTAAAATATATTACTAGTGTATTATATTAACATGGATATTTATATATTCAACGTCTCTCTTATGTTTTTACTGATACGAGATTTTCTAATTCTTAAGTAGTCTTTATCTTTGTTATGTGATCACAATTTATTTTGCTTTCCTTTTTCGAATTCTTTTCATATTTAATTGATCGGTTTTCAATTCTCTTCTCCTTGACTAGTAGTTTTTAGGAAGCATTTTTTCATCTTTAACCCGAAAGCTTAAAATTCTATTAGAAATATCGATATTAAAAATATATTTTTTTTTATAAATTTAAATTTTATCGAACATCAGGGTGGGGTGAGTGGGGGCAATAAATTATCAGCTTTAAACAAAGGTGTCTTTTATATATATATATATATATATATATAACCAGACGAACCGTTTGGTCTGCTTCTGTCTCTTTGACACTAAATTACTAACGCACGTGGGGACGTCTACCTAATCAATTTTTATATTTTTTTTCGTTTTAATTTGTATGACTCGTGTTTGATTGAATACGATACTTAAATTATTTTTTATGAAAATTATAATTTAATTCAAATGGTAAAAAATTATACGGTCATAAATTAAGATAAATTGAAGAATTTATATTGTGTTACAATTTTTGACATGATAGGTGATTCGTGTTTGTTTTTTGTTTTATATTTAGTCGGACTTAAATAGAATATCTATTTCCTGTTTTGAAATATTTAGTATATTTTAATTTGAGATCGTAAAATTAAATATTTTTTTTGTAAAACGACAAATTATATAATTGTAAAAATATATATATTTTTTAATTAACAAAATGTTTACATGGTTCGAACTATTCATATCCAAAAATATAGAAAGAAATCAAGTAATATTGAATAATATTGCTGCTATGTACGTGTAAAACACAAATTAAAGAGATTGTCGATATATTGGACTAAAATATCATACTTGAATTTTTTTTTGAAAAAATGTAAATGTATATAAGGACGATTCCTTTCTGTTTATAAAGCAATGTCTCCTACCCCAATCAATGAAAGAAAATCTCAAAATGAAATCAAAGACTGTACCTTTATTTCATCTTCTTGAATTGCAGTGTACTACCCCCTACCCCACCCCCACCCCCAACTATTAGAATTATCATAATCAAAAAAAAAAAATTAAAAATCTCTGTTCCATATATATATATATATATATATTGTTTATTGCTGACACCATATGCCATAACATATTATATCATCAGCCCCATGGACAGTTACTTAGAATTATTTCTTTGTCACCAGTATATAGTTACACCTCTTTGTACTATTTTTATTCAATATTCCAAGAATACCCTTTTTCTCTTTAAGAGGTCGTTTGATTGATGAACAAGTTAATTATACGTACGTGTACTTAAGTCGATGTGAATTTTACTTATAATCAAAACAATATTTTGGTACATTTTTTAACAAAGTTATTAAGTGAATATATATACCTTGTTTTTTACAAGAACGATTGCTTTATGAGACTACATTTTTATTGTGTGTGTGTGTTTGATTTTACATTAATAAGAATACATTTTGATTTTTTCAATTTTAACCTTACATGTTTTAAAGGACAACTTGGAGAGCAGTGTCTTGGAGAAGGATATTATGGTCTTTTTGGTGTTTAATCATGGGTTCGCTATTATTACTTGTTTGATATGGTATAAAACTAACACTAGGTGTCATTTGACTGAAAACAAGTTATTCTGTGATAATAAATTTCAGGATAAATTATTCTGAAATAAATTATTCTATCATGTAGTATATGAGATAACTTATTCCATTATTATGACAAAATATAAGAGAATAAATAATTCAAGGACTACTTAGTTAGGGGCGGACCTTCGTTGGTGTCTAGGAGTTCATCCGACCTCTCGACAAAAAATTACAGTATACATAAGGTAGATTTTCTGTATTTGTGTAGAGATATAAATTTTGAACTCCTCTTGGACAAGAAGCAAAGTGTGGTGCAATAGTAGATGTCCTTAAAGATTGACCCTCGCTTTCAAGGTTCAAATCCCTAAAAATCGAAGTCCCATTTCCAAATGTTAAAAATCACCTTTAATTTTCCTAAATTCATAAATCACTTCATTAGTTATTTCACAATTGTATCTAATACATCCAACCAAACATCAAGTAAAATAATATAATCCTACATTTTATCTTGAGATCATTAAATTATACCCCTCACACAAACCCCTAATTATGTATGTTACATCTAATCCTAGGATTGCTACCATATGCGATTGACACATGAGAGAATAGTATCTCGAATTTCTTAGCCTGGTATCCTAATACGATGTGAAATTATTTATCATTTATTCTAAAATTATTATCTCTTATTTTACGAACCAAACAACCGTAGATTTTTTTTTTACTTGAACAATGTCTCAGTCTCCTGCAGACAATTTTATTTAGTACTAATGGGGAGTACTGTTAAGAGTCAGATATCACAAACAGACAGTAGATGGATAGATTGATGAAAGAGCACCATGGGTAAATAGCTAGGGTTTAGTTAGCTAGGTTTCCCCACTTTGTGTGTATACATGAAAATGCTACAAATGAGTAAAAGTTAGAATTTCATGCACCCATAACATTATCTTAAGAAAGTAAAATATAGATATCACAAACCACTTTATTTATCAAGTAACTATACATGAAATTTCTACATTTTATCTCAATTTACATGATATTTTTTTTTAATTTATCTCTAAATATATATTAACTTTCGTTAGTTGATAATTATTTAACAACACGAATTTCATTTTAACACCATAACAAACTTTATGCTTGATCAAACAATATCATATAAATTAATATTAAAAAAGAATATGATTTTACATGAAGCTGATAATCTGATAAAGATGGTAAATAATTGGATGACTCTCTACTATTACTTTTTCAGATATCCCATCTTTCAAGAACATTTTCTCGAGCCTTTTTTACTCATCTTTTTTATTTGAAAGACAATCAATACTTCATCTCGAAGAGGACGCCAATAATCTCTACATTCACATATGTAATTTCATAATTTGCTTTCAAGCAATACTATTTTTTCTAAAAGAGAATGAAGTAAAAAGGGAAAAGCACTTCTAAAAGAGAATGAAAGCATCATGTGTCATGCTTTTGTTTACCGTCTAATATACATTAAACAAAGTGACTTCTTCAATTAAACTAGCTTCCTCATTTTCTTGCCGATAAAGGAACCATTCTTGTCCTCTCGTGACACCTTTCGTTTGAAAATTGATTTCTAATTCATTTTTTTTTATATTTTATCTTGCTTAATGAAAATTCTAATTTTATTACAGCTATCTCGCACAAGTTAATTTACATATCTTACAAAAAATATATATAATACCTATGTAATCAAAATTCACAATAAAAAATTGAAGTCTAGTGGTATCAAAAGAAAATTCATTACTAGAAAATGAGATATTTTTACATTATAAAACATGTTTGTTTTTTTCATCTTATCCCTTATGTAATGAGAAAAAAACATTAAAAAAATTAAAGCTAATAACCCCCCCTATATAACTAGAAACTTTTTGGTTATGAGAGTAGTAAAAGATCCACCAAATCATGAAAAAAGTAGGGGGATGTGAAATAACAAACCTTTACTTACTATTTGTGTAGTAAATTTAGAATGAGGTCATGTTTTATTTTAAGCACTGCAAAATGGAACTTAATTACTTTTTTTTTTTACTGACTTATAGAGATATTAAATTTCTAACCACTTTTTATATATATAGGCTATAGCCTATATGTAGTATTATTTGGTTGTAAATCTAACTCCATCTTTGGATAGTTAGCTACTTCACGGTAGTCAGTGTACAATTTTTCTTGTTGTGTGTGATGATGACCTAATTCTGATCAACTTCTTCATCTAGCTATATAGGTCTTCTTAGACTCACTCAAGAGCCTTATTACTGTTGAACCCCACAACCACTCATCATCACAATTTTTATCTCACAATTCGAGTCGTTTCGTTCGATAGAGTAGGTAAGAATAGTAATGTGTAAGTAATGTCGATGCTGATAATAAAAAGATTAGTTATGATAAAATTGGTTATGCGGAAATTACTATTTATTAATTGTATAGTTTGATGTATGAAAGATGCCTCTATCATTAATCATCTGTACAGTGACGAAGCAAGAAAATTAATGAAGGGTATCTAAGTGCTTAAGTGAATCCACTTTTTTTAAAAGTGAATGTGATATTGGAATACACATATTTTATGTTTGTGTGTTTTTATTCTTTCAAGACACCTGAAATTACTATGCTACATCATTTCGTTGTATCAAGGTTGCCCTAAATAAATAATTTAACCACTTTTATGTGTCATTTACTTATATATAGAGTAAAAAAAATCGACCAAGGGTAGCTATGTGACTGCATTTGTATTCATGCATTAATAATCATTATATAACTAATATCATTGTTTGCAATGTATACTGGCTTCATTCAATTTGTTTTCAATTTCTGGCTTGGTTGGGATTAATGAATGTCTATCACTCGTAAAAATTTTTTTTAATTGAACTGGCTTGTCTTGATAGAAATAGCCGAATGTCATTACGACTATTTTTAGTTTATGGCACTTGAAAAAAAAAAGACTTAATAATACATTAATACATATATTGGTTTCTCAAATATACATCCACCAAACAATCCTTAACGATTTAATTTTACTCCAAAACTACTTAGCTTGTTTTTAAGAAATATCTTTTATTCAATTTAAAAATTTTTTATATCTACATCCTACCTAACATTGTTTAATATCACAATATTTAAAAATATTATATTACATTATCATTAAATTTAAACTTCACTTTTGAAACTCCAACTCATGTTAGTCAAACAAGGACATGGAAATTAATACATAGGGAGTATTTTGTAACTAACATAAATGGAATTCAATGTGGTGTAACCAAATAGTAGTTATGGTCAAAAGTTAAAGAGAATAATTGTACCAAGACATACCAAGTCTTATAACATTGGCTCTGAATTATTAGTCTGAGGTCATGATGATGATCAAGAATAGTAGATAGGTGTATGATACATGGTAAATTGGCATGCATGCACAAATTATATGATAAATTAATACAAGTCTTGTCAAAGTTTTTTCACAATGGATTGATTTGACATGTCTTAAGGTAAGGCAAAGCCCTTTGCCTTGTGTTAGAAAGTGGTAGATGAAGAAATTGTGAAAATAAACTTACATTATCAAGTTCATGCCCCCCCCCCCTGCTCACAACCCTCACCCCACCCCTATTAATTAAATGTGTATAAAATAAAGAAATTAGGGTCCTTTAGGGTTTTCATAGAGGAACACATAAACCCCACAACCATAGCAAATATTCATTTCATTGATAAATGTACTCAATAGTTGTACATTTGTTAGTAATAGTTGCACTATTACTACTAGCCAACACTCTATGGCCTATTTTCTATTTCTTTTTTCAACTAGCTTCTAACTACTATTTATTATTTTATATGAGGTTTGAAATTTACATTGAAGTCCAGACTAAATGTGAATTGGACATGACAGATTTAACTTAGGGGTGATGCTCCAAATAATATTTAATTTTCTCTATATTCAGAATTTGAATCTGAAATTTCTATTTAAGTGTGAAACAATCTCATTAGTACACTCCAATCCATATTGGTTTATTTTATATTTATGTTGTATCAATTTATGTGACACTGAGAATATCATTTTTTCTCTTTTTAGAAATAGGATAAGTTAACTTTTAAATAAAATGAAGGAAAAATGTACATACTTATACTATACTAAGGTCCTATTATCCCCTTGAACTTATTTTATTAATAAATTTCTACCCCTTTTCTGCCTACGTGACACTGTCTTGTGGGTCCAATGCTGGTTGACTTTTTTTCAAGTTAATGTACTCAATAGTTGTACATTTTATAATAAGTTCAGAGGTAATAGGACCTTAGTATAGTATAAGTGTATCTCTGAAATTTTTGGCAAAGGTTGAGGGGAGACTTGTGCATTTTTCCTAAAATAAATTATAACCACTTAATTATCTAAAATTTATCTTAAATCATTAATTATTTTCGTATCACATTAAAGAAAGTATCGTCTAAATTGAGACCGATTGATTTCTCACCACAAGTGTTAGCTTAGTGTTCTTTTGTGAATTAGGTGCTTCTTCCTAACGGCTTTCTGTCAGGTTACTGTTTTTTTTACTTGCAATACTGTCTATTTTTCTATGTTATTTTTTTTAATAATAATTTTAGTGCTAGTGTTAGTACTAGTAATAATGTTTTTCAATGTTCATGATGCATGCCAACTTTTTGGCCTACTAAGCTATATATATAGTTAGCTACGTCTTGTTAAATCCTTTGTTTGGCCCAATGATTAAATCTCATTTGAAAATTTTGATACACATGAAATTAATTTTCACATCATATTTTTTTAAAAATAATTTCTTTATTTTCATGAGTCCTTAAAAAGATAAGAAGAAAAAGAACTTTGTTAATAATTAAAAGGGACTATAATTCTGTTCCTTTCTTAATTCTTTTCTTATTAGATTTATTCGTAACTTGATGGCCCCGTTAGTGGCGTAAGTATATTCTGTATTCGAATGATTTAGATTTGATTTTTACAATTTAAAGGTCGTTAGTGGCGTATTTTATAAATTAGGATAATTTGGACTTGATCTTCATAACTCAAGAGCCGTTACTAGTGTATTTCTCGAATTAAAATGATTTGAATTTTGATCTCTTTATTAATATTCCATGTATATGTGGTAATAAGGTTTGCGTAACCAACAAGTTGTAAATATTCCTTTTCCTTATTCAGAGTTCTTGGATTCGAATTTCCTTACTCCTTAACGCGAGTTGAAACTTATTCCTAATGTAAAACTTTTCGACGTGAACTTAAATTTAATCGAAATCTAATGTAGATACTAAACACAATATGCTATTAAGCAGAATTTGCGATGAATTTTATTATTTGACCCAAAAATTGTCTATTGTTCATTTAAAAAACAACATTGATTGAGTAATGAATGTCCAAATCTTGCTATATATGCTTATTTATCTCCATGCAATTTATTTTCCATTTCCTTTCCTTTTTATCTTTGACTCTACTGTATTTTTCTCTTATTTCATTAAAATACATTAAATGGTCTGTCCTTTGTACAACAGTTACATTGGAGGAAGAAACTTTAAATTATTGCACGACCGTTTATTTCATATGTTTGCAATTATTTTTTACCCTTTTCATTAAATTGGTCTTTGGTTCCTATATTTGCTTTAAATTTTGTGACTAAAGTACTTTTGACAACTTTATGTAATCATAAATATTATATTTGTTATGTTCAAACTTAAATAATTATATGAATACTAACACAAAATTTAATTCAAAGTTAATAGATTGTATCAACTTCATAACGACAACAATAACCAAACGGAAAATGTTAATTTAAGGGTGTGTTCGATATGGAAGTTAAGTGTTTTTTTGATTTTTCAAGTTTGATTATCTCAAAAACATTGGTACGGTTTTGAAACATGTTGACAAAGCTAAGGCAACAATGTAAGAGACATTTATACTAACGTAAAAGAATGTAATGACACTAATTTGGACATTGGCATGATTGCATTGAGTGGGAGCAATGCTAAGGCTGAAAATTCTAAAATAGGTTGTGGCATACACATTAGTAGCTCGACCAACAATTCATGAGTTTACTAGTTACACAACACATGCGAAACACAGGACTGACGGTTTACAAAAAGCGCAATTTTATCCTATTTTGACATTGATTAGGTTTTGACGTCTTGTTTTGATTATTCAGAATATCTCAAGTAGTTGTGGTTGGTGTGCATCGTATCATTTTTTGACTCCACTTGTAAAATTACTTGAATATATTGATAAATATTAAACTCACAAATGAGTAAATTTTTAATAATTAAGCATCCATCCAAAAATGTTGTTTGTTGGGTAAGGACTAGTTGGTTTAAGTTTGGTCTAGTGGCATGAGGACAAAGTTAACAGACTTCCATGCTTTGATATACCCCCCAATGCTTATTAGTCCTTTTCACTTCAACTCTGGAGACATCATTTAAGCTATTTCTTGGCAATCCCATGTTACTGGTTGGGACATTTGTCTTTATTTTGTGTGACTTCTTTCAACATCATTATCCTATTAATTAATAATTTCATCAACTAGTCCTACATTATTATTATTATATGGGGTGGACCTATTCTAACTATATCACATACTTTAATCTCTTTCATGTCCATGATAAAAGGAGGTCGTTTGGTAATAGGTGGTTGAAATTATGCATATATTCGTTAATTTTTTTATTATTATAACGTTTGACGTTAAGACGATGAGATTTGAACCCAATATACTTCAACCTAATGTCATATCAAAGTATATACACAATCAACTTTCTTCAATAACTTAAACTTTTCGATATATTATCATACATTCAAATTTCAATCTTCTTTTTCTCATCCATTATCCGATATGATTTAATTATAGCCAAATTCACATCAAATATCCACGTTGAGTGATAAAACGCTTTCTAACCAACCAACCGAAAAAAAAGTGATTGTTGTGGGCAAGTATACATGTGCATGTGTGAAGTCAGAGGACACACACGAGTGTATTGTAAGGACACAAGGCAGGTAGAGGAACAAAACAAGAAAGCACGGATTTTAAATGCAAGCTTGGTAGAGAACACAACTACCAATGACTAGACATAAATAATATCAGAGTCGAAATTTTTACTTAAAACAATTTTATAATATATAATATAGTCGTAGAAAGTTTAACATTTATCGTGTGTGTATATAAATAATTTTCACTTTTACTGAACGAGATTCAGATGAATTCCTCGATTGAACCTATCTGACTCCGCGTTTTGATATAGTGTAACATATTCTCTTGTCTAGGGTTGGGGTAACATATGAAAATAATACATTAAGTGTAATAAAATAAGGTGTCAAAAAGGGCACCCACACGTTTTCACTCAAGCTATGAAGACCAAATAGCACAAAAATTGTCCTTTCCATCAAAATCAAAATCCAACAAAAGAACACACGCATGGACCTCTTCATCTTTTCTTTGTATCCTTACATCAAACTTTGTCTTCACTTATAACTAATCATCTCATCATCTTTTACCTTTTTACCTCATCACAATAATGTTATATTCTCATATGTCACACCCCACCCACCCCCACCCCCACCACATACACTATTTATGCCCAATTTGTTAGAAAATATTATATTGAAACGAATAAAAACAGTACTCTTTTCATCTCATTTTATGTGATATAATTGAACTTGACACGTTATATATAAAAATAAGAAAGATACTTGAGTGAATGTAAATCGTTTCGTCAAAAGTAAACAATTGTTTCAGATTATAATAAAATGACATATTTTTTTTAAACAGACCATATTGTTATGTAATTGAACAAGATTTGACAGGTTATTATTTTTGTGTTGTGTAATGATGGGTTGTGTTGTGCGCTAGTTTAACTCAATACTGAGCTTGCATTTGAACATCTAATATGAAATCATAATTTGTAATTTTGTGCGATATTTCTATATTTTTGTATATAATATTTTATATCCCCTTTTTACCCTTTTCGAGTGAATTATATTCTTGAAATTTGTAAAGCAATTTACTTTTGAAGACATTTTATGGAAAATAAAAAACTTCAAGGGGTATTTTTGATTCTTCAAGCCCTCCCTCCCATACTATTTCCCTTTATAAAAGAACTTCATTGAAAAATATATTACCAATGAAACAAATAAAATGCCATTAAATGTTCCTCTTTTGGCAATTCAACTACCTTCCATTTCTTGAATGAGTCTTTTATGTGTAAATAAAAAACATTAAATGTATTGCAAGTTTTCCTTTGATCATCATGACATCAATGTATTTAAAAAAGTAGCAAAAACTACAAATTTTATGAGGTATTTTTCGATCGGTATACTATACACTATAATTTTGAAGGAGACTAAAAAAAAGTAATTGAAATACATAATTTTATAACGCGAAAAGAATGAATATTTGCATATACTCGATTATTTTCAAACCCCATCTATGAAATTAAGCAAAATACATTCTCGCAATTCAAAAATAACTAGAATACAAAATTTAAAAAGTATTTCATCAAACCAACCCCTTTTTAAATTTTTTTTGTATATGTGTTTGAGGGGTAAATAAAGAACCCTTCTTAGCTCAACTTTATTTATTGATATATAGTAGTACTAAAGTACATAGTAATTAATACAAAATAATTTGCGTATACGTTATAGTGATGATATTAAAAAAGATGGGACCCTAAAAATATATATATTATTTATTGAAGTTGGAAGTAACTGAAAATGGGTGGTGATGTTTATAAAGACTTTTATTCTTGGTGATAATTTTCAGTTGGGTAGTTTCCAATATTAAGTCAGAGATTTTCAAAGATTTTGACTAAGAAATAATCACTGAAAATGTTGTACATTCCTGTTACTTTCATTTATTATACTACCAAAACGTATACCACTAGGTTTACTAAAATATGTGGCTAAAATTAGCACAAGTATTTTACTGCTTTATTTAATCGTCTAATACATCGATAATTTCTTAAATTAACTATCTATTTTACAAAAAAAGGGAGTGATGAAATGCATTATTGTAATAGTTAAAAATAAAATAAAATGCACAAGTATCTGCCTAGACAATGAGAAAAAAATTTCAAAGACACATCTTTTCGAAACTTAGTTTCTATTACTATCCTGAACTTATTTTTTGGTAATTTTGTATATTTTTTGGCTTACATGACATTCAAATATCTTTCACGCGCCTACATTGTGTGAAATACGGAGTTTACCACGTAAGACAAAAGATGCACAAAATTACAGAAAAAATAAATTCAGGGGCTAATAAAATCCAAATTTAATGGAAATGCGTCTCTGAAATTTCGATCATAGTCTAATAAGGTACTTATATATTTTTCCATAGTTAAAACAAACGAATTTAAATTCTTTAAAATAAAAAAGTTTAAGAAGGAAGGACTAATCATTTATGTTACATACAAATAGACACTAGATACATTTCGAAATACAATAATCAACAAAACAAAAATAAAAATAAAAATACAATAATCAACAAGAAATAAAAGACAAATGAATTAGGTTGCTTTTGGTGTGACATTTCATCATGATTCATGGGATATATATATATATATATTAGATTACTAGAATCAAGCTAGCATAGGAGAAACAAGAAAGTAGCATGAATTATTATCCATCTTTAATCGAAGCGAAGTCTATCGTTCGATTGATTAAATTATATTTTTACTTATAGAACAAAAATTAAATTTTTTAATTAAATTTTAATTCCGTCATTAATTTTAAATTTGTGATTTTAATGTATCACCAAAGTTATACTGTTAATCTTTTTAATATTTTCTTTAAAAAAACATATATCAGATATAAACAGATAAAATGAATTGAGAAAGTAGTATACAATTATATATGTTTAGAGAGTTAATATATTGCTTTAAAATATTTTTCCTTTTTTAAATTTAAAAAAACATTAAATATGTCCAAGCTAAGTATATTAGCTTGCTATAATCTTATTAAATTATATAAAGTGCTTCCATGGGCTAATAATTATAGTAATTGACTTTTATAGGTCTTAAAATTTTACTATTAATCTTCCAAATCCCAACAAACCAGTGTTCAACTCCCCATATAATATAAGAAGTATATATACTAAAGTCCTAATATAGCAACAAGAATAAAAATGATTGTAGCAACTTTTAGTAAACACCCATATAATTAATTTGCTTTTGCCTTATTTGGAAACTTAATTATTTCAAAGATTTTCTTCTACTAATCCCTCCACTTATTTTTATTTGTCTTATATTTTAAAATTATTTTTTTACTTGTTACTTTTTATCATATTAATAAAAAATAAATATTTTTTTTTGGTTACCTTCCACGTTAGTTAGTTTCTAAATTATTTCGTAAGACCTAAAAATGTACATCAATTAATCTGAATATTCTAATAATATATTTGTAATTATTTTTAAAATACGTAAAATTCAAAATAGACCAGTAAAGATGCATAGTACCGAAAGAGTATCAAATTGTAACCTAGAGTAATTAAATGATGTAAGCTTTTTTGTTTATTTTCAATCTAATATCTAAAGTCTATATTAAAATTTTGATTAAATTTTAATTAGGTATTTTAAAGTTCATTCGAAAATAATATTTCTAATCAAATGTTTATATATCTAAAATTCGAATTTCAAGTAGAGTCGCGTAAATAAATATTCTGAACATAGTTATCCAAAAGAAAAAGATTTTAACTAATGAATCTATATCCATATATATCTAATCTGTTACAACTTTACCAAATGTGTCTATGGGAAAAAGCTATTAACTCTACTAAATCATCAAATTAATTACTAAAGGTTTTTTTTCTTATGTTGTTCGGATTTTAAAAAATATTAATAAATTTGTTATTGGTTATTTATATATAATATTTTATTCATGTATTTTTACTTGTTTGTATTTGCATTTAACTTGACATATTGTTTAAAAGAAATACTCCTCTATTTAATAAAAAGATGCACTTTAAAACATTGTGAATTATATAGAATTTTTTTTAGAGATTAGTATGAAAATCTGCGGAAAACATATTTTCTTGTGAATTATACAAATACAACATTAAAAGTGAAAGATCGGTGTAACTTAATTATGTTAGTTTTAAATAGATACTATATATGTTATCTGTCTTAATTTTATACGTATGTCTAATTTTTTTAATAATATAATTCTATTTGGTAAAAAATTTAACTTTATCACCGTCTAGGTGAAAAAAGTTCTAATAATTACAAGTACATTTTTTTCCCCAACTTGGAAGATATAACTCCCCTTATGTTTTCAGGCATTATTTTTACTTTTTATTTTGCCTTTAAAATCGAGAAATCTCCGAAGATCAATAATAGATGATTCAAATTCAATTAGTGCCAAGTTTGCAACCTTATCCTTATCACTGGACTAAAGTTTCCGAACTTATTTATAGCATATTTATATCTTCTAATAATAGAGTAATCCCTAACGGTCAGTAACGCACCGTTCAAAAACCAATTAATAATAACTCCGCCCTCTACTTTTCTCCACTTATCAAATTTCGAACCTACAACACGCACTCATAACATACTAACATCCTTACCATCAAACTAAAATTGTGTAATATTAATCTCATTTTTTACAAACAATTACTTATACCACACTACATAGAAGTAAAACACAACTAGTGGACATTGATTGGATATATACATTGAGCTGGAAGTTTGACTAGTTTTTAATTTGAGTTGGTGTTTAGTTGGGGTGGGGGGTGGGGTGGGGGGGTCCCAAGGGGGGTGGGTGGGTGTGACAAAGCTTCATTTTGATAATTGATGTGTCTTAGAGAGGTGTAAGAAACCAGGTTAGCAGTTATGAACCCCATATGAGTCTTTCATGTCAGCATTGAGTGAGACAGCCTAAAACCCCTTTCTATCCCTACCCCCCACCCCCCCACCCCCCAACACCTGCCATACTCTATGATTATGACAATATTTGTTATAAAATTACAAAAACTGAAAAACAATATTAGAAAATTCTGAGTCAATCTCACACGTGCAAGTGACATGTTTTTTATTTTTTTTCCTAATTATTACTACTAGTATTTTTTATTTTATTTATCTTATTTTGGCTTAGTATGGATCGATATTCAAATAAATAATTCAATCTTTTGTAATTGTATAGTAAAAATGTGTTAAATATCCTTTATTTTATGATAATAAATATGTTGTATGAAAAAAAAATTAAAAAATAATGCTCCTTTCTATCCTATTTTAGGTGACACTTTTTATTTTTGAAAGTCAAATAGTTTAACTTTGACCGAATATTGGCGTATGAAATTTTTAATTTTTTGAAATGAAATTTATATATATGTAAACTTCGTAAAGATACTATAAGTCACAGTAATTGATAATTCAAAATGTTAAAAGGATCTATGATAAACTTACATCGAAATGCGAAAAATGTCACATAAAATGGAACAGAAAGAATAGTTATTAGTTTTTTTTAAAAAAAAATAATAACGCAGAACAAATAAATTAAAATGGAGAAAATATTATTATTTTTCATATCACTTTATATGATATTTTTATTCTGTATTTAATGAGATGATTAAAACAACACAAATATAATATCTTAGACTATAAATTGGAGGAGAAGCTAAAAGTTTGAATATAATTTATTAAAAGTTAAATTTATTATTTTTAAACTGCATGCTGAAAGTACAAACACATTAATATGATAACATTTGGACAATCTTATTTACATCAAACATATGTTATATACTATTTTTGTCCTTGCTTATCGTTTAAAATGAGATTAATAAATATTTTATAATAAAGTTGACCGACAACTCATTCTTAAAAGTCCCTTTTTCATACATTATTATTATAACATAATAAAATTACATAATTAATAATAAAGAAAAAATGTCCTCTTGTGACTAAAATATACACATATCAAACGTTTAAATTTTCCTTATTTCAGACATGCTGCAGCAATAATGTTGTCGACATAAATGAAATTAAATAATTCAATTTTTTTTCAAAGATAATAGTTTATAACTTTATATTATAATAAAATTTATATAAGTAGGGTAACCATTTGGGGTCAGTTAACATCAGGTTTGTTATGTGTTTCTCTTGTCAAAACACACATACAAAAGCACACACAAACACAAACACTAAACACTAAACACAATAACAAAATCCCTCAAAAGAGTCAGAGAAGAAGCAAAGGGGAAAAAGGGGTTGTGAAAAAATAGAGGTTTTTGAGGTTTTCTGTTAGGAGAAGAAAAAAAACACACTTTTTATCTGTTTCTTGATATATAGAGAAGTAGTAAAGGTTGTTTCTTTTATCTCATCTTCTTCTTCAAGAATGTTGTAAAGATCAAATCTTTAAGCTACAAAACTCACATGTCATCATTGATATCATCTTTTTGTTCTTGTTTTTGTTGTTGTTGTTCTCTTATGGGGTGCTAGCTACTTCAATGGGGTTGTTTTCTTGATACACAAAAAGTAGTAAAAATTGTTCCTTTATCTCATTTTCTTGAATTTTTGTTCAAGAATGTTGTAAAGATTATATCTTTATGCACCAAAAGTCTCATGTCATCATCATCATCATCATCTTCTTGTTCTTGTTGAGTTGTTTTTCTTCTATAGTTGCTAGCTACTTCAATGGGGTTGTTTTCTTGATATAGAAAAAAGTGGTCAAGTTTCTTCCTTCATCTCATTTTCTTGAATTTTTGTTCAAGAATGTTGTAAAGATCAAATCTTTATGCACAAAAAGTCTCATGTCATCAACATCATCATCTTGTTCTTGTTCTCCTATGGGTACTTCAATGGGGATGTTTTTTGCTGATATGAATTCACTCTCTATAAACACTCCAGAAAGTCTTGATGAAGGTAAAGGGAGAAGGGGTTCTTGGGATTTTCAATTCTTGAATAAAGGGGGGTCCTTTTTTTCTTCTCATAGTCTTGATGAAGCCCAAAATAGTGAAGAAAATAATGAGTCTATTGATCTTAATGCTTCTTGTTTCAATGATGAGAAACAAATTACAATGCATACTACTTTTAACAGTAACAATAATAGTAGTAGTAGTGGTTGTAATGGCAAGGAAACAGAGAATGGACAGTCAAAACTTTGTGCTAGAGGTCATTGGAGACCAGCTGAAGATGCTAAGCTTAAAGAACTTGTTGCTATTTATGGCCCTCAGAATTGGAACCTTATTGCTGAAAAGTTAGAAGGAAGGTCAGGTAAGAAATAAAAATCTAATCTTTTTCAAGATTCTACTTGATTATCGAAAACAGTATTCTCTATCTATGTAAAATCAGATAAGGTATGCGTATACGCTGTACTTAAAAATCTCATCTTTTTAAAGATTCTAACTCAGGGTCCGTCGGAAACAAACTCTCTTACACTCCACTTATGTGATTACGTTGACTATGTTAGATGTTATTTCATCACTCCACTTGTGTGATTACATTGACTATGTTAGATGTTGTATATATCATATTCAAGATTTATAATGACCCCTTGTGATATAATTTTCTTGTTTTGATGTGTAAAGGAAAAAGTTGTAGATTGAGATGGTTTAACCAGTTGGATCCAAGAATCAACAGAAGGGCATTTAGTGAAGAGGAAGAGGAAAGATTAATGGCTGCTCATAGATTGTATGGTAACAAATGGGCAATGATAGCAAGACTATTTCCAGGGAGAACAGACAATGCAGTGAAGAACCATTGGCATGTAATAATGGCCAGAAAATATAGAGAACAATCAAGTGCTTATAGGAGAAGAAAAATGGGACAATTTGTTTACAGAAGATCAACAACAACAACAACAGTAGTTGAAGAAGCAGATAATTCAAGTGGCCAAAATTCTGTTGACCACTTTAGTATGAAAATGAATAATAATAACGGTCCAAATGGTTGGGTTGTTTATAGACCAAATGGCTCACCCCACATGGCTGCTTCTGCTGGAGAAGCAGCAGCTCCTAGTAGCACCAATAATGTGCCTCTCTATTCTCCATACTCACCATTTGCTGCTCCCCCTTTTGACTCATTACCTGCAGGTATATATCTGTCTTTCACTTACATTAAATTCCTCCCACTTTTTGGATCATATTTGGTTCAACTTTAACAAAGATGCAAGTTTCTTGAAGTTCGAAGTCATAAAAAGTGTGTCTTGAAGTTGAAGTTGTGTTTGAACAGCTATCTTAGTGAATAAAAATTCAAGCTTTTTTAAAACTTCCAAAGATTATACCTATGTTGCTCAAAAATGTCGACAGGTGCGTGTTGAATGTGCTTCTCAAAAATGTCGACGGATGCGTATTGAATCTTTCAAAAGTAATGTATTTTTGAAAGATTCAACACGGGTGCGTACGACATTATTTTTGAAGAACATAAACTTGAAAACAATAGACAATATTGTGTGTATATCCAAAACTTGTTTTTTTTTTTTAATGGTTAGTTATGAATGTTGGTTTTTCTTGAAGGTCATTGTGGGAATGAGATGATAAATGTTCTAAACCAACAAGGAGGCAGATCTTGGGACAGGCAAAGGGAAATTACTCATCAACATCCATCTAATTCATTAATGATGATGAATAATATGCAACAAGATCAATCACAATATGTCTTGCAGTTTCCTTATGTTACACAAATTTCATCATCACCATCAACAACAGAACAAGGACTAGTAAAAGAGGACAAAAGAAGCAACAACAACAGTGATAATACCACAATTGCACCACCATTTATAGACTTTCTTGGAGTAGGAGCCACTTGAATAATTCAAATCTTCTTTTTTTTTTTTCAAGAAAAAGCCCCCCCCACCCCTCCCCTCCCCTCCCCTTTTGAAACAATATAAGTAGAGCATGTAACAAGTATTTTAGTTTTTCTCATTCTGTTATTGTGTGTCAATTTGTGACACTGAAATATCAAAAAGCATTAAAAAAAAAAAAACTCCACTTTGCAAACTGTTAACAATAAGGTGTTGTCACTTCTTTGCCTTTTTTTACTCATTTGTTTTAGTAGTGAGATCAAATAGTGTGACCACAATAAAGTTCATAATTTTTTGGTCATTGAAATTAAATTTTAAGGTGGGGGGGGGGTGGGGGTGGGGTGTACAAAGCAAGAAAAGTGGGGAAATTGGAGACATCCTTTTCTCATGAGGCTGCCAAAAAAACAGGCAGAAATTCAGGGGTCCTGAACAACAAAAACTTTATATAAGTTGCTATTATATGCATTCAATTATGGTAACTGTTAAACATACATTTGCCTCAGCAGAATCTTTATGTCACCAACATGAGAGTGCTTATTTGGAGCTGTTCCAATAGTTCAATACAAGACAATTCCTCACCCAACCCCCCTCATCATACACAATATATATATACTATGTATGTGAATTCGGATTTAGTCAGAAAAAAATATCATATATACTATAAGTAGCGAAGTTAAGCGTTTCGTTAAAGGTATATTAGGTAAGATATGTACATAGTCTTTAAGAATAGACACAAAATTATAAAAATAATTAAATATTATTTAAACTTGTACACCTATAATTTTGCTTTTGAAGTTTATTGCCTTAAATATGACAAATTTTCAGTAATTATGATATCTTCTAAGTAAGGTGGAATGCATAGTAAAATATCTAAGGTGAAAAGTAAAATTTTTTAAAAAAAGCTACTTTTATCTGTTTATTTGATGTGACATTTTCTTAGTCCGTCCTAATAAAAGAGGACGGAGTGAAAGACATTATCCTTTTAACTTTAAAATACTTATTCTGTTCTTAGTAATATAATTTTTCAACTACATAAATATATAAAAATTATTTTAGACAACAAATTTTTAAAAGTCTGTCTTTTTTCTTAAAAATCGTACCAAGTTTAATGATTCTACATCTGTCTTTTTTCTTAAACATCGTACCAAGTCTAATGATTCTACATAAAATGAAACGGACGAATGATAATTACGTTAAAAATGGACTAAACAGAAAAGTAAGACAGATAAATTACCGCGATATAAATAATGAAAAGTGAAAAAAGGTAAAAAGGGGTGGGGGTGGGGGGCATGTATACAGGTAGTTCCCTGTAATACGCATAAAATTTGGTGGAGCAGTAAGTGAAAGAGATTGCAAAATGTGCATGTTTCAACTTTCTGTTACAAATGAGTTGACACACATGCTTTTACTGACCTAATCATCTTTCTTACATATTTCATCTTTTTACATACACACAAGGGACATGTGTTATGCCACCAGGGTAAAATTTATAGGTTAAAATATGACGTACGTGAATTTGTAATCTCGTTATAAAATTAGATATTTTATGAATAAATATGTGTTAGAATTGATACGATACTATCTATTGATAGTCTTGCTACAAGAAAGCCAATTACTATCGTATTTGATTGAATGTTATGTTATTTACTTTAAACGATATTTTATGAATTCTAGATTCATCACGGGTGCTATATACACGTGCATTTTAATTACAACAAGAAATAGTTCAAAGAAAGAAACTAATAATGTGGCTTTAGTTTGACGTTTTCAAAGGAAGAAACTATATCGTATTAAAATGGATAAATGGAATTATACGTACAAATATAAGAGTCCATTGTTATAATTACTTCAAATAGTAATAAATTTTCCAAAGGGAAGAAAGGAGAAGGTTCTAGAATTAATCTAACCAGCTAAGAAATAACAATGTTAAAATCCTCATATTGAGAGCTAAATGTATTCTATAATGATGAACTAATATAGTGGAAGTGTATAAACATATTTATTTATATAACAATTTTATAGTGGTGTTCATGAAAATTTAAGTCTGATATATCTTATATACATAATATAAAATATGATATACAATGTCAAAGAAAGCATTTTCCACATCTGATTATTTTTTTTATATATTTGTTTCTTTCTAATGAAACTGTTTATTATAGTAGATGTTGAATCTCTTATAACTTTTTATCTGTTTATTCTTTTCTATATTTTAAACGTTCTGTTCAAAATTCCGACTTCAACATTACGGCAGGGAGACACCAATATTTTGAACCCCTTAGGATTGTTGGTTGATGATATTTGACAAGTTTTCATTAGTTTTACATGCAATTTTACATGTTACGTACGTACCTAGTAATGTCTTCACATGAAAGCAACACATTATTCCTACGTTGTTGTCCACTCCATCCATCCATGCAACAAAATCAAGCAAGGTGCCAACTAATTTTCTATGATTATTTTTTTTCCAAAATGATACAAAATCTATATATTATATTATGCGGAATAAATGAAGAATAACAATGTATATTAGTAATACGAAGATTAATATAATAACATGATTTTAATACCCTCACCGATTTCACAATTCAAAAACTAGTGTTCTATTCAACTCAACTTCATTAATCACATCAACTATAGTACATTGATGTAGTTTTGAATAAAGATAATCCAACTAATGTTTCTTTCTTCAAAACCTCCCTCATATCCTCAGTATCCGAATTTTATATCGTTATATGATATTAAAGTCAGAAAAGACTTCCAATATAATTCGTCAAGAAGGAAGGTGAAATTGAATGTACAATCACCCTGAAACTTTAATTTTTGAATTTTGAAATTATGTCTAAAGATGTGAAATAATTTTCTTAAAATATGTATTTTTTTTCTCCTAAAAACTAGTCCAATTTGGGCTCTTTCAGTAAGGCTTGAAACATGGGCTGATGGGGGCTAAAGGTTGCAAGGCTTGGGCCATTTCTTTTATTAGAAATTGATATGGATCTATTTACAACCACTTCTAACTTTCTTTTTTCGTATGTTTCAATTAATTTTTATTTATTTATTTATTTAATCTGTTTAAAAAAGAATTTTATTTTTATTTTTTTATTTCAAAAAAATTCACATAATATATTTAAGAACATAAAATTAAAAAATCTTAACATATTTCACCTATCTCTTGTTAAAAATCAGAAGATTAAAAAAAGAAAGAATCTCACGAGTGGAATATATTTTACCTATCTTTAATTGTTACTCTAATAGTTAAATTATTTGATTTCGATATAAACGTTGAATGTTAATTTAGTGTGACTTTACAAGTGAAGTTTAAGAAGGATAAGATATAAACAAATTTTATGTCAGATAGAAAAACCGTTTTCAGTAAATTTTCTTCTAAAAGAAGTGTTATCAAAGTAGTAATGGAAGGAAAGTTGAAGGAATATTGATTGTATTGAAGTGTTAACCTAATAAGCGAATACATGGGAGAGGAGATATAGGAAGGAGTACTAATCCTAATAGGACTAGGATTAAGGAGTACTAATCCTAATAGGACTAGGATTAGTACACAGTAAATACTAATATTATTTAATACTATTTATTTAATACTATATGTTATTATCCCCCTCAAGCTGAGCTAAGCGGAAGCGAACGGAAGCTTGGAACTGAGGTAATCGTGCTGTCGGCTCGGGAGAGGCTTGGTGAGAATATCAGCTGGTTGTTCTTCAGTGGGTACATACTGTACAATCATGGTGCCGGCCTGAACTTCAGTCGATTGAAACTGGGGTTTCATCCATTGGTCACAATCGTGTGTTATTCGTAATAATGCAGTCTTCAGTCGATTGAGACTGGGGTTTCATCCATTGGTCACAATCGTGTGTTATTCGTAATAATGCAGTCTTCAGTCGATTGAGACTGGGGTTTCATCCATTGGTCACAATCATGAAGGAATATTGATTGTATTGAAGTGTTAACCTAATAAGGGAATACATGGGAGATATATATAGGAGATATAGGAAGGAGTACTAATCCTAATAGGACTAGGATTAAGGAGTACTAATCCTAATAGGACTAGGATTAGTACACAGTAAATACTAATATTATTTAATACTATTTATTTAATACTATATGTTATTAAAAGTAATGACCGTGAATAGGAAGATGAACCAAACAAATGAAACAACATATAATAGTAAAATTGAAAAAAAAGACACTACGCAAATACAAAATAACATTACTAATTATGAAGAAGAAGAGACTACACCATGTCTCCACATAAAAGTACTATAACAATCTTCAACTATCTATTATCTTTTTACTCTAATCCTCGACTGCTATCTATTATCTTTTTACTCTATTTAAATGAGGTTCTCTTTAAAATCAAACAAATGTCCTAAATGCAGAAAAAGTACTAAATTTAGACCCAAGAAAATAAAAGTAATTTAAAGCTTAACATGCACTTTGGTCTAGGGTCCCATAGAGCAACACATTTTTAAAGAAAATATGTGGTTCAAAAAGCTAATGGGAGTAATGAAAATATTGGTGTGTCTCAACTTGAAAGAACAGTCAGGAAACATACAACTGGTCCAACATTAAATATTTTTAATGTATAGTTTTTATTCAAATCATGACATATATCTACCTTATTGTCAACTAATGGATAATAACCATATATTATTATCTTTATCTCTCTTTGGTTATTAATATAAAGTTATATACTTGGAAAAAGAAACCAAAAAGTAAGAAGAAAAAGAGAACTTTATCCTCAAATTTTTCCAACTTTTTAGCATATGTAAGGAATTAAGAATAGATCCTTTTTGCCATGAAAGTGAAAGGTGCATTGACAACTTTTTTTATTTTTCTATCAAGAAAAAAAAAGTTCTAGTTTATCTACACAAAATTTGGGGGACCTACCATGTACTTATGTTATTTTTTCTTCCTAAAATGCCCAATTTGTAGTCAATTTTCTCTTTTTCTCAATGAGCTGTTTGTTTGTTGGCCCTATTTAGTTTTTATAATGTTTACCCTAATAATTATCATGATTTGTGGCTCATGTTCTAATACTTGGTGGTGGTGATGGTTAGAATGGATCTTTTTTATTATTCGTATATGATGTTTATATCAAATTAAAAAATTTAATTGTAGTGGTCGTAAATTAAAGTGAGAACATGTATCACTTAATTACGGTTAAACAATAAGTGTTTGTATGAAAAAACACATATTTTGCTTGATTTGGTATAAATATTTAATACGGATAAAAAAAAATTTGTGTGTGTGGAAATAGATGTTGTTTTGTAAGATACAAAAATCTTTGATGTTCTTTACTTTTAACATAAGGTATATTGTTCAGGTGTTTTTCAAAAATGAAATCGAAAGCGTATTGGAGGATTCGAGCGACATAGATATTAATAAGAGTGAAACCATAGTATTAGGAGAGTGTAATAGGTTTCATTTCCTTAGCCAAGCAAAGTGAATCTTTACAAGAAGTACAAAGTCCATTAATATAATTGAGATAGTATCATAAAAATAACTCAAATATTCAGAATATAAAACAATCAATATCAGAAGTCAAGTAAAAACTTCAGCTGCATTTTATTTTATCTCTATCTATTAAATATAACTCTACAGGTCTATGTACAAGGTGTACACATAGTACTGCAAAACTATTAAAACTTTGTAGACACTATGCATACTGTCTCCTTCTCCTCCTAGACACAAGAACCCGCTATGCGCAGGGTCCGAGGAAGGGCCAGTCCACAAAGGTCAATTGTACGCAGCTTTATCCTGCATTTATGCAAGAGACTTAACATGAATGATTGGTACTAGGCAACCATGAACCATGTTGTAAGTCTTATATCATCGTGTACTCTCACGAAAATGAAGTGATCTAGACAAGGCTGCTGGATTAGCTTGCAAGGCAAAAGAAGTGTCAAGTTCGCGATTTCTATGATCAGCTTTTGGATTAAAGGCACTGAAGAGCATTTCACCACGAGTCGAATCAATCTTCTCATTCCTGATACCTAGGGTTGACCATATAGAGCTTTTAGCCGCTTCATTTGGATCATGAATCCTTAATGTCTTCGGAATCAGTACACATCTCTCCCCTTCTCTATCCTGCAAAGTAGTATCTCTTCTCCTTGATTGTGATGGATCAAGCTTGCTTTCATCTCGAGAATGTTTTCCTAATGTCGGTGAAGTAGGACTGTTGTTATGGACTGATTGATCGGAGGAAAGCCATGGTACGTTCCAAGGGTTTGGCACGGTGCATCCCCAGTACGGTGCTGCTGGATAGAATGATACTGGAAAGCCAGAATAAGGCCACGGAGCACCCTGAAAGTACGGTACTTGAGGAGGAAATGGCTGGAAATTACTCCAATTAGCTAAATCATGAGTACCAGCACTGCTTTCTTTGTCAGTTACACTTGAAGCTGTACTACAACTTCCATTTGATTGATCATTCCCGATTGTAGGCATTCTCCGTTCCGATCCATGGTATTCATTTCGATGCATATTATGTGAATTCTCAGCTAAGTTCAATGCAGAAACCATAGAGTCACAAAGGGGTTTATCTGATCCAAATGTAAGGACAGTTCCATTTGTCCTTGAAGCAGGAAGATGCATTCCGTGAGCTGCTGCTTCGACTCGACCTGCTTGAAGAGGATAATTCGATATGGAAGAACTCTTGTTCTTACGACGACCAGATCCCACAGGCACATTTCTCATTGTACCTCCAGCAGTCCAATATCTCTGGCAGTTCTTGCAGAAGTAACGAGGCTGATTGACGTTGTAATTATTGTAATAACAGAACTTTGTTTCCATGCTATTACATCGAGGACATGGAATCAATTTATCAGGCTTCTTGAGTGCCTTCTCCTCGCTCGAATCCTCCTCCTCGATAGATTTTGATGATAACGTCTCTTTATCTGCGTCCTGCATCTTGATGTCATCGCTTATACCAGATGATGTTTCTGGTTCAATCGACGAGTCTGCAGTTGGATCAACAAGTTCATCAACTTGTTTGCTTTGTGTAACTTCTCCTTCTAAACTGATCTGATCAATTGACAAGAAAAAACAGGTTTAGTTCGAGCTCTCACACAACAAATCAAAACTATTCCTCACCGAATCAACGACCATCTTATCGTTTTAACATAAGCAATTCGACAAGGTAAACGATCCGAATATTTAGCCCTAATTCTCCATTCCTAGCAGTAGTTAACAATTCCACTTGATAAAAATACATAACAATATGATCACCATGAATACAAAAGTGTTACAAGACAGAGGATTTGAATATATTTACAACAACATACCCGGTGTGTAATCCCACAAGTGGGATCCGAAGAGTGTAGGATGTACGTAGACGTTACCCTATCTTTTTAGGATAGAGAGACTGTTTCCGCTACACCCTCACGATCTGAATATTTCAGGGCATATAATCCTTGTGCTTTCCAAATTACACAACTTTAACATACTTAATTCCAAAAACATATAAAAAAAAAATATCTTGCAAAGTAAGATCATATCCATATATATATATATATATATTTAAATGTTGATTAACATCACCAGATCAAACATCAAGAAGCATCAAAGTTCTATGGTATCTAAATTGAAAATATAAAATAAAAAATAATCCCAAAACAGGGTCTTTCTTTCCTAAAACTGATTTTTTTTTACATTTCCATTTTAAGCTATGGTATTAATAAAGATCCATTCTTTTCATAAAACAAAACTCACCCACATACTAAAACTCTGTCTGGTCGTAAATTTTGAAGTTGAAACTCAAAAATTTGAATTTTTACTTGAAAAAAAAAGAGATAAGTCCTAAAAAGATCGTATTTTTAAAAGTTTTGATCAAATTTTATGGTCAAATAGATATATCAAAGATAAAGTTTCAAACTTTATAACTAAAATTGGTGATCAAAATTTCATTTTTTATTAACTATGATATATATTTATAAACAATTCAGTAAAAAGATTTACCTTTTCATCATCAATTGAAAGAGGGGATGAGGTTGTATGATCATCATGAAGATAAACACAATTGGTTTCTTGTTGTGTCATACCAATTGTTTTACCAAACAGCTTAATAGAAGGATCTCTAACTTCAGACATTTTCTTGAATTCCTCTTCACAATTCTTGATTTTTTTTTTTTTATTAAAAGTAGTTTGTGTTTCTTGAAAAAGGGGTAAGATGGGAACAAATTTTTATCTTCTTGTTTTGTTTCTTTGATGTTTGGTGTCTTATAAGTTTTGGACTTTGAGGACTATAGATGAAGAGAAGAAGAAAAAGGGTTTTGAGGGTGGGGTGTTGAGGGTGGGGAGTGGGGGTAGACACATCACTAAAGGTAGAGGGATTTGTAGCCACAAATTTGTATGTGGCAATAGAGAAATCTTGATACATTTGGTTTGAGGGAGGGGAGAGTTGTTTTTGTTCTTTTTAGGTGTGTGTGGTTTGTTTGTTGTTTTTTTGATTCTGTACCCAAAAACTAAAAGTAAAAAGGCAAGTGCTTTTGGTACTATTTTCTCCCTTTCTTATTTGTCCATGTCAGCAACTACTTTTCCAAAGTTTTTTCTCAAATAGATTTGGCCTAATACCAAAAGATTGCCTTAATATTTATTTCTGTTTTAATCTTCTTTTTCACTGTTGTTGTAGGTAGAAAAAAAAATCATGGATAAGAATGTTGTAGAAAGGTGGATTAGAATAGTTATGAAAATGGATTCCTTCTCAAAAGTCATTAGGTTTAAAGAATCGATCGTCTCATCTAAAAATTTAAATTGTTAGTAAGTGTATACTTTTGTTATTTAATTGTACTCTCAATAAGCCCCATCACGTGTAATTTTATTTCTTTTTTCATGGGTTAAGTTTGTGAAATTTTTTTTCCATATAGGTGGCAGTATAATTTGATCTCAAGACTTTTGTCTTCTCTAGCAACATGTACACTTGAATTAGGTGTTTCTACCTTCTATTGAAGTGCTTCTTCTTTCTGCTTTTCAGTTGACATGTTTATCCTTGTCTTGTGCTTATAAAAGCTCATCAATTCACCAAATGAAAATTCCACAAGTCTTTACATTCTTCAGTTATAATAATAACATGATTAAACTCAGACGTTGAGCTCCGTAAAAAACCGCAAGAACAATTTGATTAAGTAATTTGCTCTCCATATGACCTCATTTGATAGATAATGGTCATTGTTGTAGAAAAGAGATTCTCCACATTCATTTCCTAGCATGATTAGAGTTTTAAGCTCATGTCGAAGAAATTAAAGTTCTATAACTATTATATTTGTTTGCCTTGAAAGTGGAAGTTGTGACATTTCAGCATAGGATAAGTTGAACATCAGCAAAACATAAAAGAGATGTTGTGTGTATAAGTAGACAGACCTTACACATCATCAGGGATACATTTCAATATCATACAATCTAGGCAAATTGAACAATATCATTAGCAGATTGGATTGTTACAGATGGTACCAGAGTCACTCTTGTGTCAGCCTTATCGATGTGAGCCAAAATTCAACTAAGTTTAGACAAACTCAATGTGGTGGGACAAATCTCAACGAGGACACTAAATTCATAAGAAAAGGTATATGTAATACTCCAACTTAGGATAAGAAGCTCCACATTAACAAAACACATGAGAGATATTGTATATATAAGTAAGCAGAGCAAACCTTATATCCCTTTAAGCTCATCTATTCGTTGGGTGATCCATTGCTCTGGTTCGAATGTTTGCTCATTGCTTAAGTTCATGCGTGAGATCGTGCTCATTGTAGTCACCTTAACTTCTTTATTTATTAAGAAAGAGTAACATGTCTTTTTCCCCAGTATCATCATTGACCATCATTTGCAATCGTTATAATCTATCATTATTTCATCTACTAATCACTATCAATACGTATCATCTTACTCAACATTATATATAGCTAACTGTCATCAACATTCACCATTATATTATCTATTAGTGTCATTCTACTATTAATTATCATTCACCGCCACCAATAATCATGATCAATCACTACGATTAACTACAATACACTAAAATATTACACACAAACACTATATCATCAGCCAACATTATCACAAATCAAGACATAAACAACCATCACCAATCATCACCACCAGCAATTGTCATGTGATATTTAATTTTTTTATATAATATTATATCAATTTAGTATTTTATATTTAATAATTTTTAATCAAAAATAAATTTTATTTGTTGAGATGTTTAGAAAACAAATAATATTATTATTTAATATTCATAACATCATAATACTTTTTAATGTTCAGATGTGTATTTAATTTTAGATTTTTAAATATTAATACACATTTTAATATCCACCTGTCATTAAAATTCAAACATCTTAAATTCATTAATTAAAATAATTTTGGCCTTTTAACTTAATAAAAATGCTCCAGACGATAAAGCTTTCGGTTGTTAATGGTATTAGTAATTTCATTATCTAAAGTAATACATATTTTTGATTTTTTTTTTTTTGGAATAAAGTAATGGATAAGAAGGATCAGAATGACTTATATATTAAAGCGATCAAGTCGATAAAAAATAACTACATAATTCTATTCATAAATAAATGACACTTGTCCAACTTACTAAAAATGTAGTTAAATTTAGATATTGCACAAGTATACTATATCCGAAATTCCAGAAATACACTTATAATATATTAAGGTCTTATTATTCTCTAAATTTATTTTATAAATAATTTTCTATCCATTTTCGGCTTACGTGGCACCATCTTGTGGGTCCAGCATGTATTGACGGGGTTTTTTTCAAACTAGTACCACGTAGGTTAAAAAAAGGTAAATTTTTTTATAAAATAAATTCAGCAGGTAATAGAACCTTAGTATAATATAAGTGTGTCTCTAAAATTTCATGCATAGATTAAGGGGATACTTATGCATTTTGCTTTTAACTTTATAAATAAAAATTTAACTAAACATCAAGACTTATATAAGTGTGACAATAGGATATATTTGATAAAGAGATAAGAAAAGTTTGCTTTATATGTTTTGACATTTTGTCTGACTAAAAATGCCATAAGTACTATGCTTTACGTTTTAAGTCAAGAAGAAAAAAAACATTTGACAACAACTCCTAAAGTTTGTCCAAAATTTGATAGGTTGAAATTGAATTACTGAAATAATTAAAATTATGAGTTGGACAATATTTTGAAATTGAGAAAAATAAAAGATTTAAAACATTAAATAGATAAAAGTTAAGTTGTATTTTGATATGAATTTCACTAGAACTTTTTATAAAGGAAAATTTGTGGATGGAAATTGTTTCCCTTGAAACAATCCTCAAATTATTATTTGTTATTTATCAATAATTCAATTAGAAAAGTTAAGTTTTTGTGAGGATTGAAGTTCAAGCTAATTTTTGGAAATAATTAGGTAGAAAAAGTTAAAAGATGTTCTTAATACGAAAATATAAATATGTAAATCTAAATATTAAAATTAAAACCTTTATTAACTACAAATAAGGTCTTGACAAAATTGATAAAGTAAAATGTCGAGAGAGTAATTAAAGTACTTATAAAATATTACTCCTTCCGACTCAATTCCTTTTGAAATATAATTAATATATCCTACATATTTTTAATTTATCACCAAAAGACTCAAAAAAATTCTTAATTCGTATCAAATCAAAACAAAGAGAGTATTATATTCGAGCAAGTATTACTCCCTCAATCTCAATTTATACTACACATTTTGCTTTTAATCAATCCCAATTAGAAAAGAAAATATTTCTATATTTAATAACAATTTAATTTTAAAATATCGACTTTATCCTTTATAAGATAATCGTATATAGACCTTTTTCCTATCCTTTCACACTAATGTCAAAAATCAGTTGAGTTACACTAAATTATAATCACACAACTATTTAAACTTGTTTTAGATTATAAACCTCAAAAATCTTTTTACATTTCATTTCCACTTAAACTACGACGGAGGATCAAACTAGATGAAATATGTAAGTTAAGTCAAACAACATCACATAAACTGCGAAAACGGGAGTCGACTCTTTTCAAAGGTTGTTCGATAATTATATCACGTGATATGGCATTTGACGTGTAATAAAAACAGCCACCAAATAGAATGTTGTGGTCCCCAGTATCTAATAATAAAAGGTCAAGTGAAAATCAAGCTCTTAGTGACTGACACGTGTAGAACACACAACCATTACCTTGTTGTCCCCAAATAGTCCCCTGGCCCACTTTTTAAAGAATCTTAATATTTTCGTGGCTCACGTTTATTTATTAAAAAAAAAAAGCTGTCTAGATTATTTTTTTTTAATTTTTTTTTTGTAAATTAAATTTTTTTTAATAGATAAGAATTTAGAAGGGATTATCGTATCTTTTTCTTTAATATAAAAAAATGCTTGCTTTTTATTACCTTTGGAATTTTTTTCCAACTAGTCTCTTTACTTTTTTATTAGATATTGGAGTATCAAAAAAGAACTCAAGAAGACTCCTTGGTACCTTTTTTTAAAAAATGGTTGCGTTTGAATCAATTTATGCGTAGATTAAAAATATTTAAAATCTATAAAAATTTTGAGTTATAGGAAGCGAACTCAAAATGGAACAATCTCAAATTAAAAGAAAAAATTATGAGTGCTGAATTATTAGAGACATACCTAAAAATATTCTAATTTTTTAAGTTTCTTATATGAGTTATCATATGTAAGAATTTCTGACTAGAACTATTACCAAATACTAATTTGTCGAGATACATTTAAATTGTGTTTGTTGTTCGCTTTTTCTATCTGACGTACCACAAATCGTTCAGGTATATATAAAAAGTGAATAACTGATAGTTGATACTTGTTTCGATAGTTCAGATAAGTAACTCGTACACTTGATAACTCAAGTAAAAGAAGAAAAAAAACGAATACTTTAATTAGTTGCGATTTTTGTTATCCTAATTCAATCTTTTTATTTGTATCTGAGAGAATCAAATCATGAAGGATAACAAAGCTCAAGTCATATTAGATAACTTTGTATGCTGAACCTTAAACATAAGAGACAAATATAAACATTCACTAGTGAAAATTTTATTTATTTTAAATTATTTAAAAACCAAAAGTAATCCCTTTTTTTTAGAAAAATAATACCATAAATTCAATGACCATATGTGTAATTACATTTAACTTATAATAATAAGATGAATAATGTAAGAAGAGGGAAAAAATAAGGGACTTGAGTTAGTGCATATATAGATGCCTTAAAATGTGGTTCACAAGTTTGAGAAAGTGGGGTCAAAATCAAACAACTTTGCTAGTTAAAAGGTTGAAGAAAGTAAGGTTAAAAAACTAGTTCATGATTTGTGTACATCACATTATAAGATATATACCTTTTGGCCTACAACTATAGTACTAATAGTTTGTCATTTTTGAAGCAATTAATGAATATAGATAAGAAGCACAAAGCATTAGTTTCTTCATTTACTTCTCTCCCTTTTTCTTCCAATTGAAGGCTTCTTTCGATTTATTTGATAGAGTGTATAAAAATAGTATTTTCAATGTAATATATTAGCTAGTAATATTAGAAGAAATAATATTGAGATTAGTAATGTTAGAATTAGATATACTGGAAAAAAAATTATTCAAAGTTTGATATAGTACATTAAAGATAATTTTGTCTTTATCTATGCTTATTCATACGTTAATTAATAACCCTTTTATTCATCAACAAGAGTTGTCTCATAGTGAATGGTAATTATTTTCTTCATTCTTAATCAAAGGACTTGAGTTCGAGTATCTTGAGTATGGATGAGTTGCCTTTATTAGGGAAAGATTTACCTCAAATACAAAAATTTTCATTATAAATTTAAATTTAGTCGAACTTTAATGAAGATACCAGAGAATTGAATGGGTACCAAAAATACATTGGGGAAGCAACAAACGAATGGATAGGCATAAGAAGTGGAAAAATAATTACTTGATATGATTTGATAAATTAGACGACAACGAAACTTACAGAAAAAGAAGCATGATATTTGATATGATTTGGTTCGGTGATAGAGAGCTCGTAGATCAAACTCTATATATTTCTCTACAAGCTGCAAATATTAATTCTAGTGAATTTGAAGATCAAAACAAAATTTTTAAATCAAACTTCAAGTTCTTCGATTAAAATCTATCAAAATTGGAGATGAAGGTCAAAAGTCCTTTGACTTTTTAAATTAGAAAAATTATATAGATATTGCAATATTTATTGTATTGATAAGATATATATATATATATATATATATATATATATATATATATATATATATATATATAACATGATATTATTCCTTTTGTAACTCTTTCTTGAAGAGTTGTTTCCTTATAAACTTAGTTATACAGTGTTTACACATGATTATATACCGCATATACATTATTTATATATTATATACACAATGTATATGTAATATATAGTTGTTTATACATTACTTGTACAATGTATATGTAATATACAAGGATGCATATAATATATGATTTTGTATATAAGCATATATATACATTTTTATTTGTCATGTTATACATATTTTGAAAATTAAAAATCGAAAAATGAAGGGGTACAAAAAATAACTTTAAAATTGATTTGCTTCATGAAATTCAATGTTAACATATATTGGTTAGTTTAGATTTAAAAAAAATTCGGATATGCCATTGTAAACTGTTTGTTTAGGCAATACATATAGATAACTATTTCCTCATTTATTAACTCAACTTATTTTGATTATCAAATTCGAATATTCGACACTTAGTATCTGTCCAGTCTCCTCTAGATAATTTAGTTCATGAATCTTGGGTGAGGAAGAATCTAATATTTAATTTAAGGGACATATTATATTGTTGGATATGTGATCGAAGTCTTGCATTAAAAGCTGATAAGAAAAAGAAAAAATGTATATTATAAGATAATAATAATAATAATAATAATAATAATAATAATAATTTGAGCCTTTTAAGAAAAATTGTGTGAATTTAGCATAAAGAAAAGGGCATCTTACACATATAGCAAACATAAAATTCATATTTGTATGCTATAGCAAAGTTTGCATAATTGCACTCCATAACAAACATATAAATGCATTATTCGCTATACATATACAATTGAAGCGAATTGTATAAAACGAGAAAGAGCAAGAGACTTGGGCAGAGAATCGTATAAAACAAAGTGTATAAAATGAATTGTATAATTATAAGTGTATAGAACGATTATATACAATTTGAATTTGTATAAAATGAGAAAGAGATAAAGGCAAAAGAGACTTGGGCAGGGAATATACAATTGAATCGAATTGTATAAAACGAGAAATAGAGAAATTATATACAATTTGAATTTGTATAAAACAAGAAAGAGAGAAAGGAAAAAGAAACTGGGCAGGGGAGTATTTTTATTGTATAATTGTAAGTGTATAGGACTAAAATATATGTATTTGCATGTGTATATACAATTTTCTCTCGCTTTATACAAACAGAAACACAATTTATACATTTCGTTTCTGTTTGTATAAGCGATAGAGGCGAGGGTGATGAGCGAGATTAGAGAGAGTGGCGAGAAAGATCTGGGAAAGGAGAGAGAGGGGAACAAAAATATATGTATTTATACAATTTCCTCTTGCTTTATACAAAAAGAATCATATTTTATACACTTGTGTTTGTATAAAAGTGAGAGGAAGCGAGCGAGAGACGGAGCGAGAGAGGAGAGTGGCGAGCGAGAGTTTGAGGGAGAGAGGTGACTGACAAACAATTTGCTATGGGACACAATTAAATCAAAAGGTTGTTATAGCAATTAATTTAATTCATTAGTTTGTCATTATATACAATTTTTTTCCTAAAGAAAGTAATGTATACTTTTTAGGGAAAATTACGCGGTTAAGCAAACTTATATTACTTATAATTAATTACTTATCATAGCTATAGTTTGCTATAATTACTACTCGCTACTAACATTATACATTAATTGTGTGGGCTAACTTCGAGTTTGTATAATTAGTCACTTTTGTATATGTATAATTCGCCAGAATATATAAATACATCTGTATAATATACAATTATCTAGCCGATATACATGTACAATTCACATCCCCACTCTCTGCCCTCTTGTCATATATACAAATGCATATGTATAATGTACAATTATCTAACCGATATACATATAAAATTCACCTCTCTCCCACTCTCTACCCTCTCGCGCTCACTTCTCTCCTCCCTCTCCCAATCTTGCTCGCCTTTCTCCTCCTCTCCCAATATCGCTTGCCTCAATCCCCCCCTCTCTCAATTTCGTTTGTCATTTATACAAATACGTATGTATAATATATCATTATGTAACCGATATACATATACAATTGACCTTTCTCCCACTCTTTTCTCCCTCTCTCATCTCTCTCCTAGTTTCGCTCACCTCTCTTCTCCCTATAACATGTAATTACGAATTGCAATTGTTAAACAATAGCTACGAAGAGTAATTAGGCTGTTTTTGAATTACTATATATGAAAATTAATCTATTTTTTATATTTTATCTAGTGATCCCTCCGCCGAAATAAAAATGAAGAGTGAAAACCAGAAAGGTAGAAACTAATGGCGATTGCAATATAACAATGTCTCAATGTCTTTCTACCTTGTTACATGGATATTTGATTGGGACGTTTACCGATATATATATATATATATATATATATATACACATTCAATCGACTAGTTTATTAATATATTTGAAATATACATAACATATACATTCTTAGTATATATAGTCTGTATAAATGTGTATATTATATATATATTTTGAATATATACCGTAAATACAATCATATATATTTTATAAATTAGATAGCCGAATAGTTCATACCCGTAATTATCCCTATTTGTTCTTAGCTCATGAAGTGCTCCATTAGTAGAAATACAAAAAACTCAACGAAAACAACAAATTGCATGTATCATTTGGTGCACTAAACAACTTGAGCTATAAAATAGGTCAATTTTATCATGTTTAGAATATAGCAGTAGGGTATTAGGGGCGGAACTAACAAGAGAAGTACATACTCAACAAAATTTAATAATGTTGATTCAAACTATGTATATTTATTGAGAAATCTATATACATTCTCTGTTTTGATTTATTTGTTTGATTTTGATTTGACACGATATTTAAGAAAGTAAAAAAAAGACTTTTAAATCTTGTAATCTTAAATTAAAGATATGTGAAATATGGCCCTACGCGATTGGTGCTTCAAAAGGCAAAACTCTCGATCGTAATTTAATGACCTATCTTCAGTAGGGACTTTTAGTCTTTTGATTAGAGTAGGGATCGCGAAAAAGTAGAACGTATCGCCTAGTTATAATCACGAGTCTGTTTATAATGACGATTGTTATCATAATCAACTAGATTGAAAAATCGAGGGAAAAAAAACTTCAACTTAGGAGAGCAGTCTCATTTTCTTTCAAAGTGATGATAGTTTTTGAGTTCATGTCTTGTGTCACATCATCTATACATTATTAATTTAATAGTCCCTAAAGTTTTTTTTTTTTTCTCTATGAATAAGAGAGGCATGGACAGACATAAAATTTAGTGGAATATCTTTTGACATTAATTTCAAAAAATAAAATAAAAAAGGTGAATAAAAAGGAAGTGGCTTTGTGTAAATTAAAACTACATGAACACTCCACAAAGATGGAAAGCATCACATAATAATAGCATTAAGTGGATCTGAGGTGTCAGCCACTTATATATGCAACCTCTCATCCATCATCATCATTTTAATTTTACATATGGATTAGGTTAAATGAACGAATCGAATTGAATTTAGACGAGATAAAATATGTTGATTTAATAATTTATGAATTGAGAAGTTATTTAAGTTGAACTAAGTTGGACTAGAGCGTAAATCATAACCCAACTTACACGTTTCTTGTTATATTTTAGTGGGTTGTGCTGAATTTAAACGAGGCAAAATGAATTGAATTATTTATTGAATTTAAAAGTTACTTGGATTAAATTAGGTTAAGCTAAAATATGAGTCATAACTCAATCAAACAATTAATTAATTTTTGACCTTGCTTTAACTTAAATTAATTTTTGAACAAGTAAAAGTTCAACGCATCTTAACTAACAATATTTCTTTCAATATGTCAAAAAGTCCATTAATAAGAAAAGATTGGGAAAAATGTGTGTGTAAAAAGCTTGTTAAGTCCTTTTTATTTCACCCAAGTCTTTGTGCTCATTTTGTTTCCCAAGAATCATATTATATGTAGACATTTGGTCATAAATTCCAAATATTTTTTAATTAATATGAAATTTACGTGGTTGGAGTTTGAAGATAGAGTTGTGTTTGATTATATGTTTTGCAAAGAATATTTGAATATCGTTCATTGAAATAACAGATTCTAGCCAACTAAAAAGATGTTCCGATCAACATAAACCTTCTTGGGAAAATGAATTGCCACATGACCTCCACACCATCTATTTTGACCAGCACAACTAAAACCAAAAGTGTACATCAAACAATTTTTGGCTTAAGGGAGATTTTGTTCTTGTGTACTTTTAAAATTTCAACCAATTACTTGGTGAATGACATCAAATTTTGTCTATTTTCATCTATTGTAGTATAGCTCTTAAGACAGCTATGAGGCAAATCAATAGGAAATATTTCATAGGGTACAATGTCTGATTTGTATATCATGCACATGAAAAAATTTATTTGAAATAAAAATAATTTATAACCAAGTTGTTATTTCATGACCATAGAAGGGTATGTGATGCACATAGTTATTATTTCAAGTTAATTCTGATTAAAAAAAAATTGATATCTCTAACATGTACAATTGATATTTACTGTTAATATATATAACTTAAAATAGACTTTGAATATATCAAGACATGAATGTCATTGGAGCTATGTGCAGATCTAAGAGATGTCATGAGATTCATTCGAACCTTCTTTGTTGGTATCAGGTCAAAATTACTATATGTTAATGTTATCGTATATTTTAATATTCGAAATTAAAAATACACTTTTTATATATGTGTACACTTATATGATAAATGTTGAATTTGCTTGACTTCATCCTCTATTTACTTATTTTTAGTTTCAATCTATTTAGTGAAAATTTTAACTCAATTTATTTTATACATTATTGTTTTATGCCAATGCTATATTAAAAATGATCTTAAGCAGTAATTAATACTTTTTGTAAATGTTTTTAAAGCCTATAATAACATTAAATCTGATGACGATTAACTAATGCTGATAAAGATTTTAGCGTTTTCTATTATTACACATATTTATTACCGCTAAAAATTATTTTTATTATTGTGAAAGTTGCTTCACTTGAGTTGATGTCCTATAAATCATCTGAGGAAAATTCTGAAACTCAAAATAACATGAAAAGGAATATTTTTCTAATGATTTTGTTTTGTCTTCATGGCTGAAATAGTGGGGTCTTGTAAACATAGATGTGTTAATATTAACAGACAGTACATAAGTAAGTGGGATATTGATTGCCTTAGTGAAAAGGAAAAAAAAACAATTATATATCCAACTCATAAAATTCCTTTGAAAAAGTTTCTTATATATATTCACACTAAACATTTTTTACATGAGAAAGAAAAAAAAATAATTAAACTTCCTTCATCTTTCAATGATTCTATCCTTCAAGAAAATTAATGTAATAATTTGTTGCTAAATAGTTCATAGCTACTAAGATTTCGATACTTTGTCATAACCTATTGTTGATTGATTTGTAGTTATGTATTATAATTTTTGATAATTCATCGCTCTACGTTATCATTACATGGAGTTAAATGACAAATATTTATTATATAGCAACAAAAAAAGGTTGAGAATTTGACTGCATGGGTGCTCCACATTGGATGTGGTCTTACACCAAATGTTTTAATTATTATATGGAAATTTAGGAATCTTAATCATGTTACTTAGTTATCATGATTAATTAAGAAATAATAAATTTTAACTAAACTTGACCAGTCTGTTCAATGATTAGAACATTTTGCTTAGCCAATAAAAGAAACTTAGGATAAAAATTCAACTTAATACCTCTAGTTACTTCATTTCACGTTGACCCTCTTATCACGGGCGAATCTAGTGAAAAACTTATGAATTTATTCAAATATGTATTAAATAATATAAATTTTGAAATTCAGTAAATTAGATAGGATGAGATAGAATTTGAATTTAAATTCAACTTTAAAAAAGTTCATCTTGAATTGCTCCTTTCTATTGCCTACGTTACTTGTCAATCAAAAGTATTATTATATACGTATCAGATACTTCAAAAATGCACCAGCAATACCATAGCATTTCTAATAGGCAAAAACATAGATTTTTATTTTTCATTATGTATTTACACTTCCAATCATGTTATATTTGCTTATTCATACAATAACATTCAAGTCCAACAAATTTTTATTTTTTTTTGAAAAAGAAGAAAATGATACTATTAGATTAAGATAGGTAAGAATGACATAATGCTTGTGTCATTTTCAATAAGGCAATTGTGTGTGTGTATATTATATATATGTTCCAAAGGGGTAAAAATAAAAAAACAGCTGGGGAGATAAGATATGAATTATATTCTTTGTTGGGATTGTGACTAGTTCCTTTCATTTCACTTTTTTGGATTCCTCATGAGGACATATATTCTTTCCTCATCTTTTCTTTTCCTTTTTTAATTTTTTTATTTTATACTCGATATTCAATATTTATATTAAAACTTAATTAATGAATTACGCAGGAGAATTCTTCTTTAGGAGTAAAACGCTCCAATACTAAATACAGTTATATATCAAAAACTCAAATCAAATATCTCTTGTTAACGATAAAGGAATACTCATCATCTTAGATTATCTTTCTTTTCCTTTAAATGCTTTTGGATTTGTGAGAAAGAGATCTCTTCTTATATATATATATATATATTTATTTATTTATTTATTATATATGGGGTCCTATTGCACAATAATAATTGATGATCAATGTCAAGAATACTTTAGTTTAAATGACTTTTTGATCTCATATTTGCTACTCAATATTAGGCATCATGCATCATCCTAGAATCTCCTTTTTTTACTTTGTAATGGAATATATTAAAGCAAGAAAAAAAAGAAAAGAAAAAGATACTTCTATTACTCCCTCTTTTTTCTTGATTTTCACACATCTTAGCCATATAATTAAAATATTAAAGAATCCAATCATAACCTTTGTTCCTTTTAATTTTTCCAAACTTCAACTATACACAACATGATCAACAACATTATTTTGCATTATTAAATTAATGGCGGAGTCAGAAATTAAAAAATATTAAACATAATAGTCAAACCTTTCATAAAATAATTCACTCATAATTTCGTGTATAAATCTAGTAAATACTATTCGAAATTAAAAGAATTTATATTTTCTACGTCAATTTTAAACTAATCTTCAATACGATTAAAGTAATCTTAGAACCACTTTCGTATGTCAAAAGAATATTTGTATATGTACAAATATAAAGTCTTTATCTTAAACAATTTATGTTTCCTACGTTGATTCTGAACTAGTTTTCAATACGTTTAAAATATTTTGGCCAAGTACATAAACAAATCCCTAAACTTTTTGGGTTTTTTCCCTCAGGTATCTCAACTACGTCATTTTTCAATTGAATCATTGTATCACCCATAATTTGTTTCTTTATAACACTATGGGTTGATTCTGATTAGTTTTTCTATTGTAAATGTATTCAATTGTGTTTGAATTGTAATAATTTTGATTGAAGAAATGAAGATAAACCGTATTAGTCTCATTTGTTTTCTAATGTGTTCAAATGACTTAAGTAAAACACAATTATTTTCAAACATTTTCACTATCAATTGGACTAATGATTTGTGGAACAACATATGTATCTTCTATCAATACCCTTCACAAATCTGGTTCCACATCAGACAACGATGTCTGTTTAAACGGAACAAATTATGGAGGTTCAATGATTGAATAGGAAAATGACGTAATTGAGGTACCTGAGGAAAAAAACCCAAAAAATTTAGGGATCTGCTTATGTATTTGGCCAAATATTTTTGAATCATCTTTATTTCTACACTAAAAATTTAATTTCTGTCAAAGAGAACTCAAAATATATACATATTGAACCATTCAAACCATATAGCTTCCCCCTACACTAGAATCAAATCGATTCCTATACATATGCATAATGAATATACACACAACTCCAACTTTAAGCCTCTAATTATTCTTCATGTGATAATGTAACCTAAGTTAAAGAAAGTACATAGGGAACTGTTACTTTATAGTTTGTTAAGGGGTAAAATGGAGAGGGGATTATAATGGAGAATCATACTTTTTTTTTAAAGTTCAGATAATCAATTAACTGAGTTACTGAGATTTTCTGTTACTTTATAGTTATAGTCTCTGTTCAACTTTTATTATTGTCCTCCACCCGAGGTATTTAGTATTCGTTTTGGGATTGATAAATCCGGATTGCATTGAGAAGTCCAACTCGAGGGTAAAATGCTCCCTACAAATACAACTTTATATTTATGACTCGAATATACAATTTCTGATTAAAAATGAAGGATTGGAGTAATTACCACTATAATCGTGATGTTCAACTATTACATATATATAGACTTGATCAAAAGCTAAAAAGCCTAATATAGTTCTGACTATAGTGTGTCTACATATATATAAGGTGCCGAAAAGTTATTTTTGCGATAAAACACTTCTATCCAAAACAATTTCATATTTAGATATTGAATCTGAAATTTCTAATTAAGAATAAAGGATCAAAGTACTTATTACTCTACCACGATCAATAATTATATGCTCAACTATTACATAGACTTGATCAAAAGCTAAAACGCCTAGTATAGTTGCTACTTACTAGTGCATTATTATTATTTATATATATTTATATAAGTTGGAATCTAATTTTTTTTTTTTTTTGAGTCTTTTGAAATCTTTAGAAATTTAGCAGACCAAGTGAATGTAGTGCACTAAGAAGGCAAAACTTTGTATATTCAATCATTGGATTTGGATTCCAACTCTTGACCATACCCTAAAAAAATTAAATCCCAAGATTGATCTGATCTAATTGAATTGACTTTTTTTGTGATTTGTTGTTTGCCATTTTGGCCTTCTTTAATTTGTCCCTTTTTTTCTTTCTTTCTTTTGCTTTATGTATAGATAATAACTCTATTTACTTATTTAGATCCAATGGATGTGGTTTAAGGCTTTTTATAAAGCACACTGATCTTTTTTTTTTTTTTTTTGTGTGTGTGTATATAGTACAAGAAAATATGGATCTTTCTATAATTTCTACATTCGTGTGTTGATTAAAGGGAAAAAAAGAAGAAAAGAGATATAATTAAAGAAACCATCCACCCCTCACTACACACCAACCAAGTGGTATCGAACACGTCCGGTAGAGTATTTTCACAAAATTTCGATGTCTAATACTTTAATGAAAGAAATTGTAGATCTTCTTGAAGTATTTGATTATCAAGAAGAGTGATATACTTTGATATTTTTATGACTATACAAGAGTTGACGAATATTCGAGATTCTGATCTTTATTGTAATTTGATAAATTTATGAAATTTTACAGTTGTCATTTTAAGTGAATATAATATCCTTTATATAGCCAAGAACTAGGATTTTTAAGATTGAGTAGCTTTCAGTAGACACGTCTTATAGTTAGCTTAGATCAAGAAAGCGTCTAAAAGCTAAGTTTAATTTTGAATTATAGATACTGATATTCAAATCAACGATACGATTTTAATTATGTTATTTGCCTAGAAGATTAATGACCTAATTCCAAGTAATTTTCATTTGGAGTGGTAGAGAAAAGTCTTTTTTGTTGGAGCATCCAAATCATTGACTTAGGTTCAAATTATTGACTTGGACTCAAGTGGATCGAGAAAATTTTAGGGATATTTTTTATCTTTTTCTTGTTGGGGGCTTTTCTTTTCTATGTACAAAAATAAAGTTAGGGCACGTTTTTTGAGAGACTTTAGTTAAGACTTTGAGTAAGAATTACTATATATTTTTTAAAAAATAAATGAAATAATAATCATATATTTAATTTAATTTTATAAATGAAATTCGTATACACTTTATCTTAAGTGAGATAGAGAGAATAAAAACTCTATTAAAAGAAGTGTTTTCAAACAAGTTTAGAAAATACAGAGATATATGATATTCAAATGAAAAAATATTAAAATTAAGATAACTAAAATAGTAAAATTAAGCAACAATAATAATAATTACACAAGTGAATTCACAAAAGGACAAAATAAATATAAAAGTCAGATGAACTTTTAAATATTTTTTTTTAAAAAAATATAAATAAAACAAATAAATTAAAATTGATGTAATATTTGTTTCTGCTATTATTGGCATATATATAACAAAAAAAAATGTGATGATCAGCAATAAAATGATCAAAGCTACCTTTATCTTTTTTCCTAAATCAAGAAGATTAAAAAGTCTCAATATTATTTAAAAAAAATTATATTTATACCTTTCTTGGCAATTCAGCCAACGTCAATTAAATATAGAATTTATTCTTATTAGTGCAAAATTGTCCTCATGCCAGCCTTTATGCTATGAAATTTTAACCATTTATATTCTTAGGATAAATGAAAAAAAATATTCCATTGGATATGAACGATGGGGAAAGGGTCAAATTTGTCTAGTAATCGTTAGTAACGGAGTCAGAATTTTTACTTAAGAGATTTAAAATATAAAGAAGTAAATATATGAATCACAATAAAAGTTTAATTCAATGTATTGATAAAACATTGTTATCTGTTCCAAAAAGCCCCTTAGCACCTCGAGTCGAGAGTGGGGACGACACTACGCGCAGGCAACAATCATATCGGCTTTAAAAAGTCAAATTGATGTGAGTAACATTTATTATATATGTATACAAAATAATTTTTAACTCTGTATAAATATAATAATTCTTCATAAAAAAGAAAAGTTAACATGAATACCTCAGCCTCTACCTAGCTTCACCCCTGACTCGTTAAACTTTTGATCTAATCGTCCTCCGAAGCTAGACCATACATTTCATGTTATATCATATGTTAAAAAAAGCAAACACGATAGAATTTTTTAATGAAAAAAGTTTGAATTACAAAACGTGTAATAGTAAATATAACTTTTTTTTATATGAATGACTCATATAACTGGCCTTAACTGGTTGATGATAGAAAATGTATGTGAATTAATGATCTCTTGATAAAATTACATATTTTATGTATATTGATATAGTATTATATGTTCTGTTATGTAAAAAAAGTTAAATATTTTAGAAATTTTAGATTCGCCGCGTGACTATAAATGATATATATGGACTTGGTCTTACCAAATTCTTTGGAAGGGAACGGTCCCATTGAATAATTCTTCTAAGTTTGATTCCATTATTATGTGTCACACTATTGTTCCTTTACATTAAAATTAAAATAATAAAATAACTATAGATTTCATTCTTCTGATCTCTTTTTTGTCTTTTTTTTTTTACATAGTAGATAACAAGCATATACTTATAGTATATCTGAAAATTCAAAGATGGATAATAAAGACATATAAAACACATTAATTAAATAGTTATATTTGAAAGATTTGTTTTTTGCTTCATTATTATCTCTTAGTAACTCATAAAGTACTTCTTGATAACATTAAAATAAAATAAAAAATTAATAATTATATACAAGAAAGGGAAAAAAAATCTATTACTAGATTCCTTGATTCCTTTATCCCTATATAAAAACAAATAGAATCTGCCAATACAACCACAATTCTCAACAAAAGAAAATTATTATGTACAAGAAAGAAAGAAAAAAACCCAAAGAAAATAATTATTTTAAAGAATCCCTTTTTATCAATATTTCCAATAAAGAAATACCAAAAAATAGTTTTTTTTTTTTTTTTTTTTTTGCTTTCATCAAAGGCTCCTATATTAAGATTTTTTAAAAAAGTTTAGTTTCCATTATAAATATAATGGTGGGGCTGGCTATTTTCAGTAGGGGAATCAAAGCAGAAAGAAAGAGAAATAAGAAGGAAAAACAAAGAAGGTAAAAACAAATTATAAACTTTAATTTTTTTTTCCTCTACTTTTCTCTCCTTTTGAGACTTCAAAATTGAAATGTGTTTGCTTTCTTTGTTTTTGCTGAATCATAGATTCTCTCACACACACCCTTTCAAGTCAAAGAGAAAAGAGAAAATTATTAAATATCACTGTCAACGATAATAACATATTCGGTATAATTTTATAAGTTGGTTCTAGAGAGGATAAAGTGCACTCAGACCTTGTCTCTATCGAGTTTGTTGCTGATAGATCATTGGCTCAAGAAAAAACATATTAACGCAGATTGGAAAAAGAAATATCCAAAGTATCAATCGTGATACAATACTATAAAAAGCATGACAAAGCAGTTTTAAACAAAAGAGAGGAAAAATTACTAAATTATTACTTCATTTGTCCTAATTATTTGTTCACTTTTATATTGACACACCTATTAAGAAAACAATTATTAACACATTGAATTTACCATTTTGCCCCTATTAATTATGAAGAGGATGAGTTAAAAACTTAAGATTTTCAAAAAGTTCAATATTTTTCAAATTAATTAGTTGAGGGTATAATGGATAAAAATAATTTGTCTTTTTTTTATTTGTCAAAATGAAGAAGTAATTAGAGATAACTAAAAACAGATAAATGGACAAGTAATTAGGGACAGAGGGAATAGATAACTAATATCAACAAATTTTGTGAAATTTTATAAGTCGATTTTAAAGAGGATAAAATGCATGCAAACATTATCTCTATCGAGCTCGTTACGTTGTTGATGGATCCTCCTCTCAAGAAAAAACATACTAAAGCAGACTGAAAAAAGAAATATCATAAGTATCAATCTCACAAGTGAGGTCTTGTGAAGGTGATAATGTATACAAATTGTACCACAGAGGTAGCCAATACTGAAATTGTTTCTGATAAACCTTTGATTTATAGGAAAACATATCAAAGCAGATCAAAAAAAGAAATTACAACAAAATACTATAAAAACATGATAAAACATTCTGAAAAAACAAACAAACAATAACTACGACAAAATAGTGCGATAAGGTAAATGACTTGGAAACTCTAAGAAAAATATTTTTTTATAAAGAAAAAGTTTGATATGAAATGGGAAATGGAAGAAAAGAAGGGCCACAGCTCATAGGAGAGCATATATTCCCTTACAACATATGTTTCCAGATATGGAGTGAGAAAAACAACATGGGACACCCTTAACAAACTTCCCAATTATATATACAACTATAAGAGTTGCCACATTTTTCAGACACACACAAAAGCAAAGTAAGTACTCTTTTCTACATATGTTTCAATTCAAAAAATACACATACATTTCTACCTTGTGATAAATCAAAAAACATGGCTCTTCATCAAAATGCACAACAAAATAAAGATATGAACTTAGTTTTATCAAGTGATGCTAAGCCTAGACTAAAATGGACTCCTGATCTCCACCAACGGTTCGTCGATGCAGTCTCTCAACTAGGAGGTCCAGATAGTAAGTACTTTTTTACCAGCTCGGATCCTCCAAAAATGTTGTGTGCAACAACTTATTCTTGTTGCAAATTTAAATATTTGTTATTTTATTGATAATGTAGAGGCTACACCAAAATCATTGATGAGAGTGATGAACATTCATGGACTAACATTATATCACCTCAAGAGCCATTTACAGGTACTTATGTTGCTCAGACTCTTTACAAATGTTGTCACACCCTTATCAGATCCTTCAAAAATACACTAATTGATTGGTTTTTGTCGTCGTACAGAAATATCGTCTAGGAAAAAGTTCTGTGACTGATCAATCTTTTGATGAAAACAAACAAGAAGTTAAATTGGATTTGTGTGAAATAGTACCTAATGATGATGATGATGATGCAAAGGGAAATGAAATCTCCAAAGGCTTAAAGCAGAGGACTTATTTTGATACAGAGTTGCCTCAGAGTGATCATAAGTTATCTTTGGGAGTATGTGATGGATCTCAAAATCATATGAATGAGTAATGATTTCTTCTCTTTGAATGCAATATTAAGATCCCGTCTAGTCGTAGATTTTGAAGCTGAAACATAAACAAATTGAGTTTTTTTAGTTGTATTTAAACATGCAATTTACATTGGGAAAACAAATTCGAAAGTTTTGTGTGTGGAAGTACCAAAAAGTCGTACGAGCCAGTTTTTTTTAGTCTGATCTAATTTGATGGTCAAACAGATATTTAAAGATAAAGTTACAAAATTTGATTCAAACGCGAGTTAACATAAAAAAAAAAATATTCTCAGGAGTTTCCAAATTGCAAGAGCTTTACAAATGCAAATGGATGTACAAAGGAAACTTCATCAACAAATTGAGGTAAAATTTATAATTAATAAAAAAAAATATGTATATCTTCTTGATTTACATGTGCATACTTTTCCAAGATATTTCCAATTTTGTATATATTCGAGGATGATTCATCATGAATTGACTAGTTTTACACTGCTCGTCATAAGGGGTGTGTTACACTATATATCAACATAAACTATAGTCTACTAGTCATGATGAATCCTCACAATACATACAAAATTTTAACTGTCAACCCGACTTTCTTGGCATTGAGACGTAGTTATTGTAGGTACAAAGACATTTACAACTCAGGATTGAAGCACAAGGCAAGTATTTACAATCCGTTTTAAAAAAAGCACAAGAGACACTAGCAGGATATGGTACTTCTTCAGGAGTTGAACTTGCTAAAGCTGAACTCTCACAATTAGTTTCAATGGTTAACATGGGATGTTGTCCAAGTTCTTCACTAACAGAAATCGATTGTTCAATCTCGAAAGACATAGAGAACAAGACATCGAAAGAAGGAATCTTGTGTTCGATTGAAAGTTCATTAACATCTTCAGAGAGCTCAGCAAGAAAGGAAGGTCAAAATAACTCGATGAAAAACAAGAATAGTACTTGTATTGGACTTCCATTGAATCAAGAAAGTAAAGGGAAAAAAAGAAGTAGACATAACATATGTGGTGATGAACAATCATCTGCTAAAAGATACTTGGAGACAATTGATTTGAATAGAAAATGTCCAAATGAGTATGATGAAAATGTTACAAAAGTTATAGACTTGAATGAGTATAGTTAGTGTTGTATTTATTTTTATTCTATATAAAAAGTCATTGATTCCTATAGGTAATAATGTTGTTTATAGAATAATAATAATAACAATAATATGTATATTGTTTTGTGAATGAAACTTAAGAGAACTTTTCAAAGTATATCCATATTGATAGGTATTGGATATAACAAAGCACAAACTCACAAGTAACAACTCTGTTTTCCCTGTTTTCACATTTACTAAAAGTACATGATTCTGTTCCATTGCAGAGAATGAGTCCAAAAAAAAAAAGATGGTTAATCTGACAATAACATATGCAGTGTAATTTCACAAGTAAGGTTCGAAGAGGCTAATGTGTATGCAGATTATATTGTGAGATTACGTGTTTTTGATAACTCGTAGAGATAGAGAAACTATTTGTAATAGGTTCTCAGGATAAATAACGCATTCTAAATAGTTTGAGGAAAGGGGATATAAATTTGAAAGCAATAGCAATAACGAAATAATGTGTAATAAAGTGTATTACGTAACAAACATAACCAAAAAAAAAAGTATTAGTTCATAAGAGAAGTCTTGGGAGGAAAAATTGTATGCACCCTTGCTTCTATTTTATAGGATTTTCTGATTGACCCTCGACAATCATCCACCTTTATCCAGACTTGAAATCGACAATATGAACGAATTCACGTTGGCCAAGTTAGATAGTCAATTTGATATAAGAAAAAAATGAATATGATGTTGAAAGATTATTCAAAGTGAAGTTCTTCTACCATAGGTGCAAAACAACTCAAGAGAATATGTATAGATAAATGGCATCTCTTTTTTAGTTTTTTTTTTTCTTTTTTTGTGATACCATATTCTAACTCAGGTGCATATGAGCTGCTAAACTTGGAGAATCTATATGTTCTAGGAATTCCATTTTTCATATGCTTTTCTAAATATGCAAGCAAAGAACTTGAAAATACACCAAAAAAGAATATTTATTAGTAATTTTGTTTTAGAAATCAATACAAATGAATAATAGAGTAAACAAGGATAATAGAAAATGCTAAGGACAGATAATATAAAAATAATACTCCCTCTATTCAATTTACGTGATACTTTTCAGATTTCGAGATTTGAATAAGTCTATCTTTGACTATAAATATTTTTTAAATAGTATTTTAATTATCAATTATTATGACTTATAATACTTTTTACTTAGTTTATAAATATAAATTTCATTTAAAAAAATTTAAAGATTCGATACACGAATTTCTAGTCGAAATTAAATTGTTTGAATCTTAAAAACAAAAAAAATATCACATAAATTAGTACAAAAGAAATAATTACACTATCATTGTAATTTAATGTGTTTGTCACTTATCAAATATTGTCATGTGAACAATTTTTTGTAACCACCTAATGATTCTTTCTTTCTTTTCGTGAAAAGGTTTATTTGAAACAATCTTTCTAGTTTTAGTAGGATAAAAATAAGGCTGCGTTTCTACGGATGTCACGTGTAAAATTATAGTGAGTATACTATTATTGTTGTTGTAGCAGAGTGTTCTTTCTTTGTTACTTTAATTTAATAATGGAAAAAAATACAAAACAGAACCAAAAATCAGGTTAAAACACATGAGAATATTTGAAAAGTGGTACAAAATTAAACAGAGAAAATGAGAGAGAAACATGAACAAGATAAAGTTGAAGGCCCAAAAAGGGCCTAAATGAATTAAAATCTTGTGAAACCCAAATGATCTTAGCCCAATAACACAATAAAGCTAAATTGAACCTTTAGTTTTCCAATAGTTTGACTTATTAAGTCTTCATAATTTCATCTTTCTCTTCATGCCTTAAATTTTTATAAAAGCAATCTATCAGAATTAATTTTTAAATCACAAAATAAGAGTGAGATTTATGTGCACCTCATTCTTTTTGACTCACTTGTTAAATTATAATGGATATTTTATTGTGACATAATATATAAATGTATCATTTAACTTAACTTCATTTCACATTTATATCATCTAACTTGAGGTGTCTACGTGTAAACATTTTAGATTGTATAAAGTTAAACAAGTAGGCACATGACTTCTACTTAACATAATATACCAGGACACAACGTAGGATCAAAGTTGTCATATAGAATATGTGTGTCTATTTTATTCAATTTTATACAAACTTTAATACTTGTATGAACTAAAATCAAATTAAAAGACATATTTATATAATACGCTTAAAGGTCATAGGCTATTGATCAAGTTTTAAGTGGAAAAAACTAAATATAACCACAACAAGTTTTCAAAAAATGAGCTTTTATACTAAATTTGGAGGTTCAAGATCTCCTAGTACAACCTAAATTAGTGCAAGGTTTAGTCCCACAATCCTCCTAAAGTGGGTTTTTATTTTCTAGAATATGTAAAACTATAATGTTGTTTTTCTCTTAATTATTAAAGGTCAAATATATAAATAGATTTCTAAATTTATTGGATTTTTTCTCTCGAATATTTTAACTACGTCATTTTTCTATTAAATCATTGAATCACCCATAATTTGTTTCTTTAAAACACCATTGAATGATTTTGATCGGTTTTTCTATTGTAAATGCCTTCAACTTGTTCGAATTGTAATAATTTTGACTGAAAGAATGAAGACAAATCGTGTTAGTCTCATTTGTTTTCTAATGTGTTCAAATGACTTAAGTAAAATACAACTATTCTCGAATATTTTCATTATCAATTGAACTAATAAATTGTGAAACAGCATATATATCATTTATCAATACCCCTCAACGATGATTCAGAAATCTGCTTATGTATTTGACTATTATTAAATCTCAAGTTTAATAAAAACTTAAATACTTAACCATCAAACTCCAATTTAAGTATCTAATTATTTCATTTCATATGTGAGTTTATCATATCAATTTTAATCACTAAATATTATCACACATCTCTATCATAAAAAATAACATAAAATAGAATTACTAAATAACATGTAAATATAAATCTCCATTTTACCATTTCCAACAAACAAATGTGCCTCTGTACAATAACATTATTTGAAAAATCTGCAAATTTTGAACCAAAAAACAAACATAAAAAGTTTTTTCTAAGCTTGATCATGATCATTTTCTGAACTAAAATTAGCTGAAACTGTATGATTATTATGATTTTCTGAACTTGAAAAACTCATCCAAATCTCTCTCCTCCTCCCTCGATTTTTCGATTCACTATCTTCTTCAGGCATTTTATACCTACAAATCGGACACGAACCATGAATCTTCAACCATTTTTCAATACAATCGCCATGAAATCTATGCTTACAAGGCATTTCTTTCACTATCTCGCCAATTTCCCAATCATCCAAACATATAGAGCACTCCCCTTTTTCTCCTTCTTCGCAAATCTCAACACTTTCAAGTGCATCAATTGATGCTTTGGAAGCTGGTGGTTGACCTTCTTTGCTCATCAATTCGTTCAGAAACGAATCTAAAGTAGTAGAGGAACGTGTTTCCATGACGATCATGTTTTGGGTTAACGGGTTTACAAGTATGATCCGATCGGAAAACTCAGATCGAGTTGTTGATTCATCTGTTTCTTCATCTGGATTTGATGAAATTGAATTGTTCGTAATGGATAAAATGAAAGGTAAAAACAAAGAAGAGTCTCTGTTTCCAGAATTCATCAAATTCTCCATCAATGATGATTCTGATTCTGATTCGAAAGCCATTAAAATTGACGATATTTTTGAAAAATTCAGAGAAGAAGATTCATAATAGAGAGTTAGCAGTCGCAGATGGAGTGAAGATATAATGGAGGCAAAGAAGCACACAGAAAGTTGTGGAAGATTCTGGAATTATGTAGACGGTTAACTGTGGTTGTTGATTTTTATGATTTGATTAATTAATTTAATTTAATTAATTAATTAGTGTTTATCCTTTTGAGTTTTGAGACAGATGGCAGATATTTTTGAGGGATTTAATCTAATACTAGTGAGTCTTTATTTTCATTCTATGGTCCAGCACCATTGAGCTTGTCAACTCGTAAATAAATATTAGTGTTTTAAGAGGGTAGTTTTGGAAATTGGGTTGGGGCGAGGCACTAGCAAAACGTAAATAAATATTAGTGTTTTAAGAGGGTAGTTTTGGAAATTGGGTTGGGGCGAGGCACTAGCAAAACGTAATGAGATTCACGTATGGGTTTTAGTTTTGTGATTTGATCGTATGTTTTAAACACGTCCAACGGTCAAGCAATTGTTAACGTAATGAGATTTTCAGTTTTGTCATTTGAATGTATGTTTTAAACGCGCGTAGAGATCAATGTTTGAGGTTTATCTAACAGTTTTTGTACAAATTATATGTCAAATTATTTAATAGTAGTATTATTAGTTAAAATACAATATTTTTATTTTGATGTTACTTAAAATCGTATTATTTTAATATCATCATTAGGTAAAAGAAAAAAACGATCGATTTGATAAAATTATATTGTTAAATTAATATTTTTCTTTCTCATTTTGGCAAGTCACGTAATATTTAATAATTATATTTTATTTTTCACTCTTTATCTTTCTCATCATACTTACTCATACCCTATTTTTCTTCTTAATTTGCCATTCAAATTATTGATTTGTAACATTATATAAATTCAATACCCTCGTCCCTATGCTATAGTTTCTACATGCTTCCCCTGTTTTAATATGTACAAAAATATTACATTCATCTTTTTTTTATAATTCTTTAATTTTAACTTTGAGCCGTTTGATTAAAAAAACAATTTAAATATATTTTACATGTATTTAAAGACTGTTTTACCATGATTAATTTTTTTATTTTTTCCAAAAATTTAATTCTAAAAAACATGTTTAATCATAAAATTTCATAGCCTACAACTTTCTTTGCTTATTTTGGGCTTATATCCAGCCCAAAAACCATATACTTATTAATTGAGATTTGAGTCTACAAAATATTTCATTCTCTTCTTTTTATCTTCTACAGTGTGCCGTGGGAAGAAGGTATTTTGCAGATACCCTGTTTGATTAAATTCCCCAAAGAGTGTGGCACCAAAAATGTCCATTTTTGAGAAATGGGTCTGCTTTGATTTCTCTTAGCAAGTGAAAAAAACTAGCCTTAAAGAATGGCAACAATGGCTTTGGGTAATGTTTGTTCACTAAAAATCAAGAATTGTGAGCTCTTTGGGATTTGTATAAATCACTCATATACCACTCTTCCTGTTCAAATTAAAAGTAAGTTTTAATGTTCAATTGCTCTAAAGTTTATAGCTTTATTAGATAATAATTTTTTTTAGTATTAGAATTTTTGTTCTGGTTTGTACTTTAGCTTTGTATATTATACTTTATAGGCTTAAACATGAAGCCATTGGTAATTCAAGCTACAGCTAAAGCTAATTCTAGGACTGAGAGTGCTAAACTTCGAAATAGGCGAATTCGAAAGAAGGTATGTGACCTTTGGTAAAATTATGGCTCTTGTTATCTCTGCCCAGCAAAATACTGTTTAGTCTCAAATTTGAGGCATGATATGCTATTTAATGTAGCCACATTTCTGTGTTATAACTTCAGCTTACTAAGGACCCTAGATAGGAAGGTAGGAAGGTCGGTAGGTAGCTGAATGTGGCCGCGTGGCTAGCCCTATATCCTCTTCTCCTTATTAGTAATAGTGTTTAGTAATCGCGTGGTTTCTTTTCTTTAATGTGCTTAAACCATCTATTGCTTCATTTTGCTTTGTATCATCTCATTTTTACTTCTTGCAACGCTTCTCTGAATAACTTCTCTATTGAGTGGAGCGTTTATTGGAAACAACCTCTCTACACTCATAAAGATAGGGCTATGGTGTACGTACATCTTATCCTCCCCATACTCTATTTATAGAATTACACTAGGTATGTTGTTGTTGTTAAGGAATGGTAGTGCAGAAGATTGGTGCTGATGTATTTTGTTGCAATATTTTGGTGTTCGGATAGAAAAAAGAAACTGATTTATGTAACTTGGCTTTAAGATCGCACAGATTGATCGTTTCTGCTTAGAATCAGAACAAGCGTACATAATTAAAGAAGGTAAATGCAAAGAATTTATTGGTTTCTTGGCAATGACTTCAACTTTCTTGCCTAATGGATTACTATTTAATGCTTTCACTCGTTGCATAAAGACCATCAGGCTTCGACAACATGGCTCTTCTATAAGGACACTCATATGCCATATTACCTACACCGCGACATTTAAAACATTGCATATCTCTATATCTAGTAGGAATAGGTGATTTGTACCTTTGCTCTTGCTTCACATTTTTGGACATGTTCTAAGATGTCTTGAAACGTCATTTGGTGTGTTCTGTATTCTTGATCTACTGTCCATTTTCGTTGCCGAATGCAATGTTGAATCTTAAGTGTTCTCTAAAATCATTTCATGGACTTGCTCGTTCGCTCACTCAATCACAACAAAAAAAGCATATATGTGTAAGTTTATCGATTTACTTTAAACTTTTTATTCGGTCTTTGGCAGTTTAATGGGACACCTGAAAAACCAAGACTCTCAGTCTTTTGCTCAGGAAAACAGTTGTATGCTACACTGATAGATGACCAGAACAAGAAGTGCTTGTTTTACGGAAGCACTTTACAAAAATCAATACGCGGTGATCCACCTTGCAGCACCATAGTGAGTATCTACAGCACATTGAGACCGTCGATGATATTTCATCTTATGATCCCCGTTTCCCCTGACTTTGTCCCTCTTGATCACAGGAAGCAGCGGAACGTGTTGGTGAGAAACTAGTGCAGACTTGTGTTGATCTCAACATCGATGAAACTTCATGTTATGATCGAAATGGTTTTGCTCGAGGAGACAGAATGCAAGCCTTTGAGATTGCCATTTCTCGACATGGTTTCATGTTCAAATAGTTCATCCTTCTTTTCTATGTGCATTTTGTATAGCCTTTTAAGAGTCTGAAGCTCTTACCTTTTACAAAATTGTTGCGAAATAATTCAGAATTTAGACGTTGTGTGTTTTGAAATACCTGAGTGGATTATGATGTATATCTAAATTCTATCTAAACTTGGTACTTGGCACATGTTATATACATTTCAATCTCAAAAAGTTTGGATTCTATAGAACCGCGCTACTAATACTGTGTGTGAATACAACCTAGTGGTCTATAAAATGGATTGAAAACTTGAAATGTCAAGTTCAAGTCTTAGAAGACACAAAATCACTAGAATTTTTTTTCCATACGTCTAGTTTTGATGGACAGAGTTATCGATACTTATCCTTATTTGGTTTAGTATAGTCAAATTCGAGGTTCTATTTTCTTTTGTCTGATCAATTTTGAAAATAATTCATTATTTGAATAAGAAAATCAATAGCCTGTTTTCAATAAAACAGTAATTTTTACTAGCTTTTTCTTAACATAGAAAAATTGTTTCTGCTGCAACTTAAAAACCTTTTTTATTTATTGACCAAAAACCTTATATTTTCAAAATATAAATATTTCTTTTATTTTTTTAAAAAATGCTTTTCGGTTGACATTTTTAAAACTGCTTATTTTTATTTATTATTTTTTTATTCTTTAAACTGCTTAGGATATTAATAACTGACCCTATGAAGAATACAGTTATAAAGTAGTTTCAAATTCAAAAACTCTAGAACTGCTTGATAGTTTATTCGATAAATACAAATTTACTTAAGTAAAAAAAAAAATGAAAATGAGTGTTTGCTATACTATATATATAATGATAAATGATTTACTATCTATCTGTCTACACATTTCAAATGTAAAAACTATAAATAAACCAAAAAAACTACATCAAAACTTCATTCAAACTTTCACAATTTTCTCAATCAAAAACCACAAAAATGGAGCAAACTAGTGAAGGAATTGGAATAAAAATGTACAGTACATCGAAACGCGTCGATAATTCGTCGTCTATGTATCCTACTAATTTACCACAAGATGAAATAATCCCAGAATTACCAATACCAATTGTTGGTAAAAAAAGAAGAGCAATGGCAAATGGTGTACAAAAAACACTTTCAAAAACTTCATTACTTGTTAATTTTCTACCAACGGGAACACTTTTAACATTTGAAATGTTACTTCCCTCAGTATTTGGTAAAGGAGATTGTTCACCAATTACTACATTTATGATTTTAACGTTACTTGGACTTTGTACTTTGTCATGTTTTTTCTTTCATTTTACCGATAGTTTTCGAGGTCCTGATGGTAAAATTTACTATGGTTTTGTTACACCAAGAGGTTTGAAAGTTTTCAAGACTGGACTTGGTGTCGATGTGCCAAAAGATGAAAGGTAAATTTAATTTAATCGCGCTTAGCCATGAAAAATATTTTCTATAAAAAAAAATTTGATATTTGTGTTAGAATATTTTTGTAAATCGCCCTTGGTTATGAACATTATTTTTCTATGAGTTATTTTTTACTAGAGAGTTTTCATTTTGTGAAATTTTTTATGATAGGTAACTTTTAGTGATGATTTTTTTGATGTTTTATGTGTGAGAGATGTAAAATCGCCTTTGGGTGTGAACACTATTTTCTACGAGTAAAGAGAAAATATACAGATTTGTGAGGGGAGTATTTTTTTTACTAAAGATTTTTATTCACTAAAATTGTGAAAATTTTATGATTGTGATAATATTTTCGGTAACAAAAATTATGATAGTTTTATGGTTGTAACAAAATAGAAAGATTTTTTCAAAATTTTGACAGTTTTATTTCAGAATTTATCAATATACATGAAAATTGTGACAGTTTTAATCCAGAATTTGTTGATTTAGACGAAATTTATGTCAGTTTTATGGCAAAATCTTCAATATTGTGGACAAAATTCATCATGTTTCTGTCATTAATTTTATGACTTTCTATTTTGTGACTGATTCTTATTGCTTTTTAAATATAATTAGTCGATTTCGCAACTTATTAGTCGATTTCATGCCTCAAAGTCATTGTTTCACCATGAGATGTTATAGTTATATAGGAAAATCTTCAATATTGTGGACGAAATTTACGATGTTTTTTATTTTCTTTGATTTAGTGTGTTCGACATCGTTTTGTTTTGGTTGGTTGTTACTAGGTACATTGTGGGAGTGACAGATTTTGTACATGCAATGATGTCTGTTTTGGTGTTTGTGGCAATTGCATTTTCTGATCACAGAGTGACACTTTGTCTATTTCCTGGACATGCTAAAGAACTTGATGAAATTATGAGGAGTTTTCCATTAATGGTTGGAGTTATTTGTAGTGGACTTTTTCTTGTTTTTCCTAATTCTAGATATGGTGTTGGATGTATGTCTGCTTAGATATCTACGTTTACATTCTTTCGTGTATTGTAATATACTTTGGTTGATACTTATTTAAATCTATCTATCTTGTATTGAACTACGATAATCTGTAACGTATGTACTTTTACGTAAGAGATTGTTTTCGTGACTTAACTCATCATGACCTTCCTTACATAGTAGTAACTTTAGTGGTGTTTATGTTGTATTAACTTTACTGGTTAATTCAAAACTCTCCTTTGTGAAAAGTAAAGCAAAAATACTTTTTGATTTGTTTCAAGGGCTAAAATTTAAATTCGTAGGTTTTTAAATATTATTGCTTGAACTTTTTTAAAATATATCACGTGGAGTATTTCAAATGTAATTGTCCATTTCAAGAGCCATAAATTTTCAAAGATAAATTTAATTAGATAAGATAACTAGGTACAGGTTACAACCTCTGCCACACACACATCAATACATAAGTTAACTATTTAAAATTTTGTACATCCAAAATCTCAACACATTTCAAAATTGCTATTATCAACTATGATGTAATCTTTTCTGTATCGTTCCAATTAAGCACGTACCTAGTCATATGGCTATGTTAGTCCCAAAAATTATGTTGAATTTTGGTCATGAAATGCCTCTAATAGGCATGGGAACAGCACCAACAGAACCAACACTACCACCAATTGACCAATTAGTCTCAATTTTTATCGATGCTATCGAAGCCGGTTATCGACACTTTGACACCGCCGCGGCCTATGGGTCCGAGGAAGCACTAGGTCGAGCCGTGGTTGAAGCAATACTAACCGGACTCAGAGAGAGCCGTGAAGATGTTTTTATTACATCTAAGTTATGGTGTACCGAAACACGTCATGACTTTGTTGTTCCTGCTTTCAAAAGAACTCTCGCGTAAACTTTTTTTTATATTGTCAATTTTTAAATCCAAAATATAAAATAAAAAGTTGTGATAGATCAATATCTTATACATGTTTCTATGGGGTGGGCGTTTGGTTCGACCCCTACCATGTAGTAATAATAATATATATAAGCAAAAGATATTGTCATAGGCTTAATGAAATTTTTGCATAATCACACAAATATTATACTATATATTTAAAATTACATATTTCAAAAGTCTTGTAGTCATATAAATTTTATGTCATATTTAATTTAAAAGTATCAGTTTCAAAAGTCATCATTTTTCTTTAAAAAAACTTTATATCTTATCAAACTATGGTACATGAATTGAAATTCCTTAATAATATGGATTGAAACATGATTATATGAAGTGACATGGACGTGAGAATTCATATATTATAATCAAACATAACTTGTTTGGAGTTAATACATAAATAATTATTGTTATTATTATGGACACAAACTCAATACACATTTGAATCTCTTTTTCTTTTTGAAACTCAATCATGATTATTCAGATAGGAATAAGATATGTTGTATATTTCATTCTTCACATTTGAATTTATACTGAATATATTATTATAACATGATTTGTAGGAGGCTAAGAATGGATTACTTGGACTTATACCATATACATTGGCCAATGAGGATGAAGAATGGTGATGACCAAGCAATTAAGTTGGTAAATGAGGATGTAATTCCATTTGACATAAGAGGAACATGGCAAGCTATGGAAGAATGTTACAAATAAATTGTTAGATATTTGTAGGTGGCATTGAGATGGGTATATGAGCAAGGAGTTGGTGTATTAGTGAAGAGTTTTTAACAAGGATAGAATGAAAGAGAATCTTCAAATTTTGGATTGGTATTTAAGCAATGAAGAAAATGGTAAGATTCAAGAGATTCTTCAAAGGTGAACTTTTTGTACATCCAGATGGACCGTACACATCCCCAGATGAATTCTGGGATGGTGAACTATAAAATGATACTGCTAAATTGTTCAATCCTTTTTTCTATCATTGGGTCGATTTAGGCTCCTTCCCTTCCACTGCGTATCCAGGTTCCACACAGCTACAAGATGTAATGCAGACAAGAACTCCAACGTCAGAATATAATGTAATATAATAATATCAATATGCTCTCCATCACTCAACGATAATGGGTACGAGAGATCCTGTGATTTACGTACAAAATAATCACCGAATCGTAGAGTACCCGTACTCTATACAACGTATAATACCCACAGTTTACTCTATTTATAATACAGATACCTTCCTCAACATCTTCACTAATCAAATCTATGATGATGTATGTAACAAGCTAATCTAATCACCTACTTATATCAATATGCTAGTAACTACTCTACCTCCTACTACAACGACGTGGTATAAACATTACTTTGGCCTCTTCATTCGCGACTTACTCAAGTACATGTCCATGGTCAGCTACTAGAAAAGGTCAGCAGAATCATAGTTATTGAAACTTCTGAGCCTTCAGAACTCAGACGAAAGCTAGTTTGTATTAATCACCACAACATAACGCTCGTTTTTTCTCTTCAATCTTTTGCCAGAGACATAGCATCTCTCTAGGGCTTTGGTAATGGGCAATTACATAACCATCCCGGCAACCTTCATTAAAAATCCTCTCTTCCTTTTCATACTTCACTTCCAACCCTTTTTTCTTCATTTCGGAAATCCAGATGCCCATAGCAACATCTTCAAGCTTAAACATCTGTATTTTCAAGGAACTTGTAACATTTTAGAATTAAATAGGAGATACACGACCTGAGGGACTGAATGATACATTTGCACATGTAAACTTCACCAACTTAAATGACAGTTGAATAAGTAAAAAAAAGACAAAGGTTCACTTTACCTTTAGGCGGCCTTTTCTCTGTTTCGAGCTGATTGTTTTTGCTATATCGCTGGAGACGACATAACCAGGTCCATGTGCCCAAGGAGGGTAAGTTTCTTCGGACCATTCCTATACATACATCAATAAAAGATTGAATACACATGAAACACCAGATGAAGTATGTGTTATTTCATTTTATGATCAAATTAGAGAGAATTAAAGTGGTTACTATTACAGATGCTCTGTCGTCATTGCTGACCACTAAAATAGAGTAAGGGATGATATCGGTTATGAAATATGAGATAAATGACGAAGATATTCACCTCTGGACTGATAAACCACTTGCTGTCTGGACTCCTGTGAGGTTGGGAATCTGCGTTAATAAGTCCATATAACAATCCACGAGTCGTGTTAACCCTCTCCATAGAAGATAAGATTTCATCCACTCGAACAAATGCATCATCATCTGTCTTCATGACAAACTTTGCAGAAACAACCTCCGTCTGTCCAATAGATGATGTCAACAAGAGGTGCACGAGATACGCCATGAGTTAGGAAGAGACAGGATTTTACCCCAAAAACACAGATGGCAATGGTTTTCCAAGTGATAAGACTGTAGTAATCAACAAAAGGCATCAGCTGGATGTCTCTGTATGTCCGAGCCTCATTCCAGAGCTCTTCATTCACCATTTGGTTTTTATGCTACAGCAAATGCATAACAAAGAATATCTTGTCAAATGAAGTTTCAGTTATTGAAATCTAATATGTGACTTCTAATGAGCAGTAGAACATGAAACTATGACACTTAATACCCAAGATCCAGTAATTAGGAACAAATAAGCATCGGCATTGAACACTATACTACCTTTAAACCAATGGTAGTATCACATTATGGAGTACAAAGAAAAGAATCACTCACCAAGCCAACAAAAAACCGCACCGCAACTTGTCCAGACCGCACTGCATCATATTGCATCCAAGTTCTACGGACAGCCATTCTACGCTTAAAATTATTTGCTGTAGAAAATACACCAATAAAGAGATCTAGTCTTTTTCGTGGAGGAAGAGGAGCTGCTTTTAAGGCTTCCAAGTCGCTTATATGCTCTGAATCCTCTGATGTTGGTAAACCACTTGCGACAACAGAAATTAATTTTATGTCTCCCGATATCCTCACTTCACTTATGAGCCATGGTTCCAAAGTCTGATAAGATATATATCCAAATTAAAGAAGATTCAGTAAAACAGATAACCATTATGATTGATGCAGAAAGATCCATGATAAAATTCTGAGGAAACAAAGAGGAGAAAAAGAAATGGGGGGAAAAATTACTTCACGGAAAGCAAACGATGTTATGTGTCTTCCATCAACTGTCATCTGAATTCCTTCAGATCCTACTCTCAGGGTGGCAACTGACAGATATCCTTGCTTGAAAGGAAAATATTTTCTTGATTTAGCCCCGTCCTGAACCATGCTAGATTTATTTGTTGCAATGACATGCCGAGTGGACATGACATTGCCCACCATCCCATTGCATTGATCCAATTCATCCACTGATGAAAAAGGTAAACAATGTTAGAAACAATGCAACGAGCACAGGGTGAACAACTAAGGACATCATTGAAGCAGAAAAAGACGAGGCTATAAGAGAAAAAGGAAATCTCATCAAGCAGAGAAAATAGAGGAGCAAAGGAGATAATGCAATTTCGGAAATCATTTCGATTCCAGGAAATAGACCAATCAGCTTTTAACAAATCGGTGAAAAGGTTTGCAGCAATGGAAAAATAAGTCAATAAGTTGGTTAACAAGAGGAAGACAATTCTATCATCAATATCTACAGGGAAGAGACACTGAAAAAAAAAGTTTCCAGAAAAATAAGTATTTAAAGAGAACAGACCATTTTCAGAATGTTTAGTACAATATCAGCACACAACTTAAATACCCATATATTTGCAGGATCTAGACCTCCAAAGGTGACATTGTCTTCAAGAATAATAACAATTTTATTTCCAAAAAAGGCATGTCCAAATTTTGATTGCAGTTAATTGGTCACACAGGAGGGTGCAGCATCGCTTCTAAAAAGTCGGTCGAAAGAGTTGAAAGAAATGTACAAAGCTTGAACTTCTACTTCAAGGAACGAACTCTTTCATGTGAAGAGGGAAAAAAACTATTACCTTTCTTACTCTTTTCATCTGATGGTAATGGACAGCGCTCCTCTTCACCCCAGTCATGTGCAATAGTCCAGGTGTTTTGTACGATTACAGGATCCTCGGTTATTTTATCACCATGGAGCCTAACATTGTAGTGCAGAATAACAGGAGAGTCTGGTTCACCTGGTAGTGGTTCGCCAGTCAAATCTATCCGAAAATTCCCAAGAAGACCATTTGGAATGCCAATTATTGTGATGGAAGAACCCTGAGTCAGACCACAAGGAAGCCGCAACTTAAAGCCGCTAGCATCAAGTTCAGTAGCATTGGTTTTGCTAAGAAAATGAGGACACTGTTTCTGTTTCCCTGTCTTAATTGAACTATCATTTGTATCGAGTTTGTCCCTCTCTACTGCACTCATGAGGTTGTTCCATGCAACAGTGGCTTCCTTAATTGCCTCTATAGCATTAGGTAAAACTAGATCATGAGTAGTTAACCTTTTTAATTGATACCACGTAGACAAAGATTGTTGCTCCTGAGCTGACAGGTTCCTCTTGATAAAGAGATCAGACACAACAATCTCAGCAGGTATTACTTGATTAATTTTTTCTGGATGGTGAGCTGCAGGTGGAGCCATAGCATTTATCCATTCAAGGGGATTTGTCATATTGAAGTAGAGAGAACTTGTAACATAGCTTTCCTTGACAGGTTTCCTCATCACACAGTATCCCAGGACCAAAAACATCAACAGGGATGTTGTTAAAACACCACCGTACCATTTCTTCATTTCTATTCTCAGTACAACTATTAAATCATTTAGCACTTAATTCATCAAATGTCAGACTAGATGAGCCCCAAGAGTCAATAGAACAGTAGCACCTGCAACAGATGATAACAATTTAATTACTTATGCTAACGAGGAGAAAAGAACCACAACCAACTTGAAGCGCAACACCAAATGTTAATCATGTGAGCCAGGCTCAAGTGTAAGTCTATGCTAACAAGGAGAAAAGAACCACAACCAACTTGAAGTGCAACACCAAATCTTAATCATGTGAGTCCAGACTCAAGTGTAAGTCACTTTAGGTTATTAGTACAGTGCAAAAGTCAAAAAGAAACGATGCTTGTTTCTTCAGAACACCAAATAAAGCACACACTATTACATTGTTCCCGTATTGGAGCCCAAATAACGATGGTAGGTGAGATGAAAAAATGTCTAATATGAGACTATAGATTCATGTACAACTGCCTAAGGAAACGTCGAACCTAAGCTGACTGCTTGGCTGATGATCAATTTGGGGGCATGTTCTTGAACATCAAAAGATGTAGTTTTCCAAGAATGAATTGAACACCTAAAGGACTTATGCTTTATGTAAGTCTCCTGTCAGTGGATAACAGATTGAACAGAGAAATTGGTTCTAAATAAAGGAACAAAGTGCTCCAAAGCAAAGATGCCAACTTTCTTTTTTGATGGAGGGAAAGATAAGAACTTGAATGCAGAATAGTTTGTTCCAAGCTATATATAGAAATAGTAAGGGGAGCAGCTAAGAAGCAGTGTCTGCAGTTTATATAACTTGGAGAAGTTTCAGTAGTACTTAAATGGCAAAGACAAGAGAAACAAAGAAGTCTGTCAAACACACTAAGGCCAGCCAAGTCAAGAGAAAAGATTCGTACTTTGTCCTACGAAGGTGATAATATCATGTTTTCTATCTGATATTCTTAGTTTGAAAAAACAAAGGAAAAAAAAAAGCTCTCAGATAAAATAACTAAAAATCAATAAACCTTCCATTTGACAATCCTAATGAATTTCTGTCCCTTCCTGAGTATATTTAACCTCTATTAACAGGATCACGTACCAGTAAAAAGAAATGGAGAGGAACATTGAAGGCTATCAGGAAAAGGAATAGTATCAATATTTATCTAGAGCATATGAACAGCTGAAAATGCTCTAAAATAAACATCCGAAGTATAAATTACAGATAACAGAGTGGAAATTTTGATAGATAATAGGTAGATTCTTGCCCTGTCTTCTGAGAAAATTAAATACTCATAACTATTTCCAAGATTTTACACACTCAAATGCTATATTAAATTCTGCTTAATCTTCAATTATCAGTATTTAAACTAAGATGTGTCGCTGAAGCCAGCACCTGAAGTTACATAATAAACAAATAACATAACAGACAAACAATTTAGATCAGCACAATGTACAAGCACCATAAGTACTCAACTGACAATTTTCAACTACAGATCTCAATCTCAACAAAACACAACATCAAAGAAAAACGGAACAGTGCAAATACCTAACATAAACAGAATAAAAAATGGAAGAAGTATGAGCATCAAGCATAGGAAAAAACAAAAGAAAAATCTTAATCATACTCAGAGTTTACACAAGTACATTTCTTCCATATTCACCAGAAAAGCCTACAAATTTGCTTCTCCAGACTCCAGAGACCCACTGTGGTCTGCAACTTCACATTAATCGAGCAACTAATCCTAGAGTGCCGCAGTTTCCTTCGATATGAAGCACAATGCACAAATCTAACAGCTTAAACCTGAAAGCTAAACAGAAGAAACTTCCGATTAGAACTCAAAACTGCTATTAAAAATCAACACACTTTCAACTTCCAAAAAAAAAACAAAGCATACAATTACGCCGGAGAAGCTAAAAAATAGAAGAAATTCCCAAAATGCACAGATCGACGAGCTTGAAACTGTAAAAATAAACAGCATAACCAAACAAAATGAAATAATTACAAACAGTTCTCTAATAAATCGCACTTAAATCCAAACTTAAAAACACTTCGACTGTGACAACCGAGAAAAAACAAGCCTCAGTTCGAGACTATTCCCGAAATGTACAGATCGACCAGAAAAGTAAGCAGCAAAAGCAAAATCTACAGTAACAAATGCATACTCCATCCAAAAATTTGAACAATCACAACTGCCATAATCAAAGCTCGCCAACATTTTCTACCATCATAACCGTAAAGAAAAATTTTTAAAAATGCCGAAACGTACTTCGTTAGAAGAAACTACAAGCAAAACTCGAAAAATCAAACTTAAATCCAAACTTCAAAGCATTCAAAACTCTGAATACCGATAAAAACGAAGCGTAGCTCAACAGTATTCCCGAAATGTACAGATCGAACTGCTTAAAACTGAAAAGTAAGCAGCAAAATCAACAGTAACAATGGAAAATTCCAGTCAAAATATATCAACAATCACACTATTGCAAACACACTTTCTAGTTTCTACTATCAAAAATTCAAAAAAAAAAAAACGTACCTGGAGAATGTTTATCCTTCGTTGAAGAAACAATTAGAAATGAACCAGAGTTAAAAGAGAGTAGTAAATAAAACAGAATTGAGAGAGAAGCTTAAAAAAAATAAAAAAATAAAAATTAGAGAGAGAAAAGTTGATTTATATATGGGCCCGTTGTTGCATCGCTGTCGCTTGAACTTGACTTCTAGTCTTACGCCTAATTAAAGAAAAATCGAAAGGAACGCGGAGGAAAAATACATTTCGACTAATCAACTAGTTTTAATTGACCATCCTTCGTCGTTCGAATGGACTCGTTTAACCTTTATCTCGAATTTTTTTTAAAAAAGATATTATTATTTATATTAAGCTTTGAAAAATCAAACTAGAATAATAGTTATTTTAGTGTAAACTTACTATTTATATGCTATTCAACGTTTATCTTGAACATAATAGCATATACTTCAAAGGTGTATTTTTCGAGTCCTTTTAATGTGATATTACCCTCAATCATGAATTAGATTGTCTCACAATATTTTGAACTCAACTTACACATTGTTCTAGAGATAGGTAATATATTTTTTACTTTTAATTAAAATTATCTAAGTAAATGGAAATAAAAAATACTAAAAATGTCTTAAAAAATAATTTTATGTTGTAGAAATTTGAGGGGTAGAGAGAGAGACAAAATAAAATAAAAAAACATTCAAGTATTAATTACACTAAATTTATCTTAGTAAATTATAAGGACGTTAGTTATGGTTAGAAAATAATGCGTATTCGTTTCTATTTTATTATTAGTATACATTATAGTAAATTAAAAACAAATTTATTTCATATCTCATAAGAATTTATTTAATTTTTTTTTTGCATCGTCATAATAAAGACCAAAAATATTTACCATGGACTTATGTTCAATTTTTATATGTTAGACTTTGCAAATCTACAAAGCTCAACGTTGTAACAATTATGACTTTGACCAAATAAAATTTAACGTGACTAAGTTCGAACAATTGTCACTTCATTTTGAATATTTGATATTTTAAAATAAATTTTAAAAAATTGATCTTTTAGCCACCAGCAACATGTCCCCACATAAACCTCTTTTTTTAAAAAAGTTTTTCAAAGATGATAACTTTACAAATTAAATTAATATTGTTTTATATCAAGATGTTATAAACTTACATGTGTCGGCATAAAATAATTAGCATGCAATCCCATGTTAATGTTATATACTTTATAGAGGGCCATGATCTTTTTTAAAATAAAAAATAAAAAAATCTGAGTTTGAAATTCGAAAATCAATTTTGGCAAAAAAACAAAAATACTGAAATTTGAAAATGTGAAAAGATTATTTTTATCTTTTTTCATGTTACATTATTTTAAAAATTAAAAATAATATTAATTTGTATTTCTGATTATATACAAGTTGATTTTTTTTAAACATTATTTTTTACTTTCAATAATTTATTTATTTATTTAAATACTGGTAATTTTTTTGACCAAACATTAATCTGAATGGTTAGATTTTGATTAACGTATATTTATTAATCGTGACTAATTAAAGAACAATATTTGTAAGCTTTTATCCCCTTTTTTCATTGTGATGAAAAAGATACTATTAAACAAATTATATTTTGACTTTTTCTTCTTGAGAAAGTTAAAAAGAGAAATTAAATTTAGACAAAGGATTTACCATCGTATTTTACTGTTATTGCTTTAAATCATTTCTAACTTATTAGGATAGACATGAAATTGTTATAATTGTAATTGCGTGTCTAGTATAATATTATAAGTGCAAACTTATTTTCGTATATCAAAATACTAATTCAAAACACAATTCATCTTAATCTTTATTTTTGATTTTTGAAGATCCATTTGTAACACCAATAAAAATATCATTTTCTATAGGAACATTTAATTTTAAATTCTCCAAACTTTATTGAAATCTCTCTTCATACGTTTGTCCAAAATAATTAAGATCACTAATTACACTACTTGTTGTTCAAGACTTCAAAAATAACTTATTTAACACACAAAAGATTAAATTTTCCTAAAATTTGTCTCCCCCTTACTATTTGTAGAAAATTATAATGCTCCGCGTCTTAATATTTGCACATACAATTCCTTTTTAATGCACAAATAATTAATTATCTAACTTCTTTCTCTTCCCTTTCTATTTGTAGAAGATTTAAGGGCTCTACATATTGACTTAATATTATTTACACAATTTCTTTCAACAAACAATCTCTAGACATAGCAACAAAAAATCTTAATATTTGCACATACAATTCCTTTTTAATGCACAAATAATTAATTATCTAACTTCTTTCTCTTCCCTTTCTATTTGTAGAAGATTTAAGGGCTCTACATATTGACTTAATATTATTTACACAATTTCTTTCAACAAACAATCTCTAGACATAGCAACAAAAAATCTTAATATTTGCACATACAATTCCTTTTTAATGCACAAATAATTAATTATCTAACTTCTTTCTCTTCCCTTTCTATTTGTAGAAGATTTAAGGGCTCTACATATTGACTTAATATTATTTACACAATTTCTTTCAACAAACAATCTCTAGACATAGCAACAAAAAAGATTGATTGATATAATCACATTTTCTTTTAATTTCGTATTCTAACTTACAACAAACTAACTCTAAATAGCAAAGTAAACAGTAGAATCGATTTATGTATTTTTCTATTCTGTGACATAAAAAAGACAAAGTTCTATTACTCACTCTTTTTAACCAGATAAAAAAGATGTGAATTTCGTTTAAATGAGTAAAGACTTAGCTTGACAAATAAAAAAGAATAATATCTGAATTTTTTTTCCACGCCGCTTATCGTTAAGAAATAGTGAAAAAAAGGAAAATAAAAAAGAAGAAATTTGATTATTTTTTTTTTATGTTAGTTGTGACTGTGCTTTCTGATATGTTAACAAAGTAGCCTCGTTTGGTATAAAATAAATAAATAAATGTTTTTTATAAAAAAAAAAAACTTAAACTAAAAGCAACAAACTACAAGCCACAATTAGTTAGCTTTAACCAAGTTTTTTTTTTTTTTGGTAGGGACAAGATAGTGTCGGTCAAATTTAATAAAATAACATTAGACATATTATTCTAATAACTTTTTGGTAACACAACAACAATATCAAATAAAAAATAAAAAAAATTAAATATAGAAAATATTAGAATATTGTGTTGATAAATGCATGGAGATTAAAAAAAAAAAGTTTTGAAAATGAGTTTACCTGATACAAAAAATTTATGGTTGTTTAATAGGATTTTATACATAATAATTTTGATTAAAATTCATATAACGGTATTGAAACTACTATACCCTTAAAAATTTTATGTGAGTTTCGAGCACCAAATGATTTTTTTTAAAAAAAATTATAAAGTTATAATACAATAACTTTTTTTATTTTTCCGAGTAAAAAATTGGTGAGACAGACCCTAAATCCTAGTAGTGTAAGTGTTTAACTATAATTATATTAAATGATATTAACATGTACTAGAGTAAATATTTTAATATATAACGTAAGACAAAAATTAAGGGGAAGAATTAAAAAAAAAACAGTTGATTATTTTAAATTTTAATACAAAAATGATTGTCGGTGGGGCTAATAATAAACTAGACGTACCATTGACAGTTGCATTTATTTTAATTTTTAATTTTGTATTTATTTCATGAACCTACTTGCCATTGTGCTCCCTCAAACCAAACCAATTACTCAATTAAGAAAAATAAATTATTTGAGTTATTATTTTTCGTCGAAAAATTATATTTTTCAGTTGTTTTATCTTGATTCACCTTATCTTTTTAAATGTGTTCATTTTCTATATTTTGACATTTTTCAATAAAATTTCGACTCTCTGCACTTTTATTGATCAAGTAGAAAAATATTTTGTGATTGATCCTTGGGTTTGATTTAGATAAAACATTTCAAAGTAGGTATGAAAAGAAAATATAAATAATAAAGTAGCCATGAGAAAATACATTAACAGTAATAAATAATACAATAAATAAACTAAAGAAAATAATAAAAAATAAAAATTCAAAAAACAAGATGACACTAATTATAATATCAATAAAAAAAATTAAATCGTACTCAATTACTTATTAACTTTCTATCCTAATTCTTAATCGCAATAATTATCAACTTTTCCATTGTGTTGTCAAATATCAACAACATATACCACTAATATAATATATGTGTTGTTAGTGTTTTAAAGTTCCCTTGTTAATTAATTAATAGTAATTACTCAAAGTTTTATTTTGACTTGTAACCCTAAGTTAGACGATGTTGACGATAGGTGGTGAGATGGCTGCTCAAAGTTGGTGAAGGATTGTTCTATTTTTTAAAATATCTCTAGTATTCAAGAGACAGAGGTAGGTGACGTTTCATGTGTTCGAACGTATTCATTAATTTTTTCGTAGATCTTATATTTGTATTAGAAAATTAAATAAATATATGTATGTTATCATGTGAACCTTCAAATAAAATTGATTTAGAACTCCCAAACTCCTAATTTTGGCTCCGTCTTTGATGATAATATATATATATATATAAATAATAGATATAACAAGACCAATGGGAAAATTAAAATGGAAGTTAGTTGGATTTATTAGGCCAGGGTTCTACTATTCAAAATGCGTTTAATTTTATTTTTTTTGTGAATTGTAGAATATTTATATAGATTATACTACAGGTTTATAAAACTAATCTAACAATATGCTATAATTAAACACAATTGTCAAGATCCTTACGTTGGAGAGTCTCTATTTTATTAGCTTGTTTATATCTCAATCATTGTCACTTCAAAGATATTGTCAACATTATGTATAGCTAGGTTAATTTTTTCTTTGTTAAATTAGAGCATAGCATATAAACACAATTGTAGTTCAACCACAAAATTTCATTAAAGAATTTTCTTCTTAAAGATATGTGTTTTCCTCCAATTTTTTCTATAGTCACTCCTAATATCACATGAGTGGACTTAAAATGTATACTCAAATAAGTACATTCTTCTTAAAAGATGCTTGAATAATCTTTTTAGTTGAGGGGTGAATTTTAATGGTTAAGAATGATGAAAAAAATTAAAAATATTCGTTATATATACCATTCAAGAAGATTGGATAGGTATTGGATATATAGGTTATATTCAAAAATTTCATAATTTTAATTTTTGTTGTCCGCTCGATTCCAAGGAATAAAAGGAGGGATAAATTATATTTTCCCGATAGAAAATAGAATTTCAGTGAAACACTTTACACTAGAGATTCCGCCACTCTACTTTCCCGTTGATATACACGTAGAAAGATCTAGAAATATTTATATTTTGAGATAAAATTGGTAAAAATTAATAAATACAATGTAATTAAAATAAGAAAAACAAAGATGTGGGCTCTGACCTGATTGTTGGGCTAAATGATGGGCAAATTCATATGGGCTTACCAGGTTCCCATAAGTCACTCCAACAAAATGTTTAAAATGTAGTTGTTTGTTTCTCTTCGACGAAATTTCAGATAACGTCATAAGAAAAATACCTTATTATATATATATATATATATATATATATATATATATATATATATATATTATAATTACGTATTTTATTATTAATTAAGAATTTTTTATCATATATTGAGGAAGATACACCTAGATACATGTATGTATCTTTGTTGCTAGATACACTAAAATAAAGAGAATGGCGAGCGAGATGGGAGGAATGCAAGCGAGTATCTGGAATACCAAATATATAGGAGAGTGGTGACTGAGATGGGAAGGAGGTGAGCGAGATTTGTTTTGTATCCCATATACATGTGAGTTCTACTTGAATACGTTGTATCTAGAACAAATTATACCTAATTTTGATCCATATATATCAAGATACATGTATCTTGTAATATTACAAAATATAATGTATTTATCTAAGTAAATTATCTCCTAAACTAATGAAATTTAGGTAAGTTTATCAATATTTTAAAATGCTTTCTTGATTGTCTTGAAAACTTCGAATAAAGTTATCTTAATTCACATAGTTTCAAGATAAAATTAATATATATTATACTAGTAGGGACCGGCGAAAGTGAATTAGGGAATCTCGACTAGACGAGGGAGCTATAAAGGTTCACCCTTTCTTCTTCAGTAAAGCCGAGCCCAACTAAGGGATTGTTGACCTTTTCAATCTTGTTTGTACCCACGGGGCACATTGAACACCAGCGACAGGGTAATTTTGAGCAAAAAACAAAACGAACAAATTCAAGTCAATATTGACTTTTTTTCACTAAATATATTTTGACATGTTGTTACCTTGGAATGAAATTTTATTTTATTACAAATATGAAAGGGTTCCTATTAAAAATACAATGTACAAGATCAACAATATGATCATGATGAATTAATTAGTTAGTAAAAATAATTAAAATTCATCATGGTCATCATTTGTGGAGAAAGAAGGGAATTCAATTTTTGAACCACATTTTCCTCCATGTGGAAAAATTGGGCAATCAATGAATTTTGATGCAGAAGAATCCACACAAAGGTAAACTTGGTATAATTGATGGTTCCCTTGTGAATCAACATTGCACTCTATGAATGGTGTGTGTCCAACTCCTTTTTCAATTGCCTTTTTAATGCTTTCTACACTATAATAATCTCCATTCCTTGGATTAATCCCTAATTAATCATCGACACAAAATTATGTTAGCAAACATAACAGCAATAATTCAGTGTAATTTCATAAGTGAACCTGAAGAAAATAAACAGACATTATCCCTATCTTTGTAAAATTTTCTAATAGACTATTATTCTAAGTTATTATGAACATTGTTAATATCTCTCTCTCTCTCACATACACAAATACACAATGTGTGTGTTTATACATCATATCGAAAATTATAAGTTCAAGTTATATCTCATATAATTAGAAGGTTGTTTATGTCTTTTACACGTCAGTAAATAAAAGCTAAACTCGTTACGTACTTTACCTGCATTGTTAAGATTTTGAAGAAGGTTAGATTTGGTCTTGAAGTCAAGTGCAGTTTGGAAATAGGCATGTTGGTTAAGAGCTGAACAAGTGCCATGTTTTAGCCATTCATGACTCCAAAATTTTAAACCATCACTACTAGGGCAAGCAAGTGATGGCCAATTCTTTTCCATTGTGGTTATAAGATCTGAGAACTGCATACATACAAACATACAAAATAAAATAAAATAATTAGATTATTGTATGAATTTTTTACTTGATTACTAAGCATGGTTTTATTGGAAAATATTGGATTATAAACATTCATATATATATATATATACAGCTCAATAAGACAAAAGGGTGTGTTCGGTATGAAGGAAAATATTTTCATGATAAACTTATCAATATATATATATACATGATTTCGGTAAAAATATTACTCCTAAAAATATTTGTATATAATCTAGATAACTATAATGGAAGGTGGGGTGTGGGGATGAGGTGAAAATGACGTGTGTTAGAGGATGGAGAGCACACAAACAAAGTTAAATGTCACTTGTGGAATTTGTTTGCGATCTCCACTTCCACTAATATGTTGTTTTCCTCATTTTTATGAAACTTATTTTCTCACAGAAAATATTTTTTCAATCTACCAAACATGAAAAAGTTAAAAAATATTTTTCGAACTCAAAATGACCACTTAGAAAGAACAGTCATAGAAGCAAATGCAATATCCCATCATGTCCAACAACTTAAAAACAATAACAACTAAGCAAGAAACTAAACATGGGTCCTAAGCAACAAGTCTCAAGTCAAGAATTATACACTAACTTATTTATAAAATATTTGAAGTTATATAGACTTAAAATTTTAAATTAATTACATAATCTTGAAGCAAAAATATAATTAATACGAGAAAAGAAAAACATTTCGTACAAGCAAAATTATACAAGTGGATGTATAAATCCATACCTAAAAACAAGAAGTCTAAGCAAGGAAACATGGGCACCAAAAAGTAGGAATAACATATTATACTTTTTGTCAAAGTTGTCTTTGTTAAACACAAATTCAAATTTAATCAGACTTCAATATAAATACTGAACACTTGGTGATGGTAACCAAAAAGAAAATTAATTAAGACTTATTCTGAAAAATGTCATCTTTGTATGTGTTGATTAATTATTTTAACTAATTCGAATTACGTCAAAGTACCTACGTACATATGATTTCTTAATGTTTAAGCCTAATATATGATTCTTCATATTTTCTTCAAAAAAATTCAACATATTAAAATAAAGGGAAAATGCACAAGTACCCCCTCAACCTATGCCCGAAATCCCAGAGACACACTTATACTATACTAAGGTCCTATTACCCCCCTGAACTTATTTTATAAGTAATTTTCTACCCCTTTTTAGCTTACGTGACACTAGTTTTTTTAAAAAAAATCAACCATCGTTGGGCCCACAAGATAGTGCCACGTAGGCTAAAAAGGGTAAAAAATTATTAATAAAATAAGTTCAGGGGGTAATAGGACCTTAGTATTGTATAAGCGTGTCTCTGAAATTTCGGACATAGGTTGAGGGGGTACTTGGGCATTATCCCTAAAATAAACTAATATAGATGATTTTTCATTTTTTCTTAAAATAAACCTCCATATTTTTTCATGTTTTCTTAAAATAAACCTGCATATTTAAAAGTTACGTAAAAAATACTATAAAAACAATATATATAGTGATATTAAGAACAAGTTGCGCAAATAACCAATTAAATTCACTATTTCTTTTCCTAGCAGATATACATAGGTTATACACAATTTTCTTTTATATACTTTATTAGGAAGACTTTAGCAACATATAAAAGACCCTATTTATACAAGTTGAAAATGATATTGACATATACCTAATTATAATAATTTATTGCTTACTATATAGCTAGACTACTTCAAAGCTAAAGTTTGAAAATTAATGTGAATATACCTCAGATTCATCCAAAGAGCTTTCCCTATCACAATTTTGTGGCCATTTTCCATCTTTGTAGTTTGGCCATAGACCATGAATACTAAAATCTTCATCTGGTTTTCCAGTAGTAGGATAACAACAACTACGCCTCGTGTCGCAATAAGACGCTGGCCACTACAATAATATCATAACGAACATCCTTAGATGATCTGATAATATAAAAATTTCATTACAGTAATTTCACAACTTCCTTTCGTTGAAAAAATTGCATTGCATTGCATGCATAAAGGTCAATGATGAATATTCATGTTCCTAGATATATACATATACGTAAGAGAAGTTTTAATTTCATTGTAGTAGCATAAGTATTTTTAAAAGTTACTTTAGGTTAAAAGTTCGATAAATTCATGATTCTGTCATTGCTTGATGTATAAATTTCTACTAAAGGACGTACCTGTTGAACAAAGTAGAAGAAATCAAAGTCTTGTGATGCAACACAAAGAACTAACAAACATTGTACAACAATAATCTTAATCAACAATTTTTTTTGAGATTTCATCATTTTGTAGATTAATAATAGTGATAATAATTTCTACTACAATAAACTTTTGAATTTTCTTTTTGGGTGAGTAAAATAGAAAAGAAAATATATTTGGTATTTTTAGTTTGATGTTTTTATGTCTCAATTTATAGGCAAAATTAAGACACGTCTTGAAGGAATATGCTGATAAGTATATGCCAACTAATTAATTGTGTAAGAAAAATAATATTATTATTTAAAAATATTGTTGCGTGTACTACATTAAAGTACATGTGTCAATGTTCTAGTTGTTAATATTTATCTTCATGTGCTTAAGATTTGGGGTTTACGCATTAATTTATAAGCTTCTACTTCTCTATGTTCAAGAAAAAATTAAACCTAATGTCATTTTGGGGGGCATTTAATAGAATAATTAACTTATTTATTAACTCAACTCTTTCGAATTCACTCAATCTGCTCCTTTGACACATATATATGTGCGTACACCTATTTTTTTGTCCTTAAAAAAAAGAGAAAAAAGATTAATCCCTTTATCCTATTTTAATTTTCTTTTAAATCAATCAACCTATAAATATAAATATAAGTATATATTTAAAAGGAATATTTCAATAGAAAAAAAAAAGATTAAACTACATTTTTTTCTAGTTGGGAATTAAGTTCAATTGGAAGTTAAGTAAGGAAATGTATTACGTATCTTGAGCTACGTTTGAATATTAGGTAATAATAGCTTGTGATTAATCATCAAGCAAAAAAAAATGTCAAATTCATATATTCCAATGAATATTAATAAAACCCAAAGCTTGTCTTAGTTTTTATTTGTGAAATATGATGAGTTTAGAGTTCTTTTTCAACCATGCTTATAAGATCTAAGAAACATTAACTAATTTCCATGCAATGTTTTCGATTAAATTTTTTTAATAAAAATTCTTGTTAGTTCAATGAGCCGAAATTTCACTATAAGAAACTTAATTTAATTTGGTCAAAATCTTATATGAACTACAAGAATAACTGATTAAGTCGTATCATATTTTTCAAACAAGAGAGGTAACACTTTTAGAGTTTTAGTTGTTTAATAGGTTAGGTGATTGATGAACAAGAGCATTGTTAAAATAAATCTTATGATGCCAAATCTCAAATTAACAAAGCTTATAAGAATCTTCTTAAGATGAATCTCATTTTAAAGTAATTATATGTTAAAAATACAAGAATAATTGATTAAGTCGTATCATATTTTTCTTCAAACAAGACAGATAACTCTTTTAGAGTTTTAGTTGTTTAATAGGTTAGGTGGTTTATGAACAAAAGCACTGTTAAAATAAATCTTATGATGCTAAATCTCGAATTAACAAAGCTTATAAGAACCTTCTTAAGATAAATCTCGTTTTAAAATAACTATATGTAGATATCATTTTAATGTGACGAGCTCAATCGAAAAATGCTTATAAATAATATTGGAAATAGAAAATTTGAAAAATTCTTGCTCAACCAATTACTTAGCCACCACCAAAGTGGTTAATTAAATAATAATATTACTAGACAAAATTTTGATAAGCTTATTGTGACATGTATTGATAAAACTCCATTTTTCTGACATTTTTGGAAAATAAATTCAATTATTTTACTTAATTTCTTATTGGGTCAATTTTTTTAATTCGTCAAAGACTTAATTAAGTACAAGTTTTGTTATTTGAACAGAATAAATATAGACCTAAATTAGGTGATAGGCTCGATCCAATCTGCAAAACAACTTGGTTTTATTAGTATATATCTCTTCTAAAGTCAATTCTATAATTTTCAATTTAATTAACAAGCAGTGTTTCATTAATTATGCAGATTATTCTTTTAAGAAATTTTTATAATTACAAATTAAATAGCTAAGTATAGGAACATGTCTTAATTCCCTTTTGGGTTAATATATTGCTTTAATATATGTTGTAGGTATGTTGATGAAATCGAAGCACCTAATCCTTCTTTTGGATAATGAAGTCTTTATATATAATCGTAAGCTCTGATACCACGATAGCTTCATAGCTGGAGCTTTAAGCTTTACAGTAGTGTAGAGAGGAAGAAAGAAATTTTATTAATTGAATTGTGTAACTTGATACATTAAATCTGTATATTGTGCATATTTATACTAATCACATGAGCTTGTAACTAACTAATGTCACTTGTCAATATTTCTCACTAACTCTAGCTGATTAGTTAACTTATTCAACCATCTAGTTTGCTAACCAATTACACTAGTTAACACTCCACCTCGCCACTAATAGTAGTTTTTGTGGCAATAGTAGTCGCGGCCAATATCTATAATACTCGTCACTAATAGTATGTTTTTGTGACAATACTAGTCACCGCTAATACCTATAACAGTCGCCACCAATAATATGTTTTTATGGCAATATTAGTCGCCGAAAGTATCTATAATAATCGCCACTAATAGTATGTTGTTGTGACAATACTAGTCGCCGCTAATACCTATAACAATCGCCTCAAAAGAAATGTTTTTTTTTTTGGCAATCATAGTCGCCACTAATAGCCTATAATATTGGCCACTAATTGTATGTGTTTTGTGGCAATATTTGTAAAGTGTTTAATCAAACTTTTGAGAGAATATAAATGCTTCTCACGAGTAACTGAAAGTATTTTTTTAGAAATTAAAAAATGTAGTTCCCCCCTATACTACTACTGTGAAAAAAATGATTTACTTAAAAAAATGTTTAAAATTTTAGTGAAACACTAATTATTGCTTTAAAATGTGTTTTAAGTTTATTATTTACAAACAAATTATGAAAACGCTTTTGTAAGAGACTTTTATAAAATACAATTTTAAGATTAGGCTAAACATGTTTTATTTATTATTATTATTATTATTATTATTATTATTATTATTATTATTATTATTATTATTTTGACAAAAAATGTATGTACTATGTGACAATTTAGACCGACATTCTCTATGACGTTAAGATTTATTTTATTTTTCAATAAAAATGTTTAATTTTGCTTTCCTTCTCTTTATAGCAAGTGTTTATATGTGTTATCGCAGAATCTGATGCATTGAATGAAATTATTTGTATGTCAATTAGTGGTCTTAAATTGGAACTCATGTATAATAAAATTCTTGATAAAAAATACCCTGAATGGGCCCTATAAGATGCAAGTTCAAAATTATCGAATTTTAATATAAATATCAAACATCGAGAAAAACCATAAAAGTTTTTACGTTTAGTTTTGGAAATTTGTTATACATGGAAAAAAGAAACAAATCATTTTCCAAAACAAGCAAGAGAAGTCCATATAACATAAAGTGCATCTCTTTATTATATTATGAGGTCACAAACAACGTAATCAATTCAAAATCAGTTAATTCAATGAACATATCGTAATGGAAATAACAAAAGATATTATCAAATTGAAATAAGAATCAGGAGGAAATGATAAAGATTATTATTAAGATTAAAACCGCAAAGAACTTATGAACAATTGAACAATATAATAAATGTCAATTCCCCTTCGATTAGTTCTTTAGATATTGAACCCTCTGGTTAAAAGTCCTAGCATTCAAGAGTAATGACTAATGACAACAACGTACATGACACCGCTGTTCTTGTTCTAGTTGCCCCGAATAAAACAATGTCAATTTACTGGTTGTAACGGAATTAATCAACTTAATTTAATCCCAAAAGATATTATATGTCTTATTAATACAATTTAATTTAGTGCATAGCGATTTAAATTATGACCTTTGTCTATTAAGTTGTCCCATTTGAAACAGCATATATTTAAAATATTCAGTTAATAATATATTTTAGCGTTGAGTACTAAGAACAAACAACAATTTTCAATATGTTATTGCTCCAAACAAGGCATAGCCTTTTTACAATGATTAGAAGATGTATTTTTATAGTAATAAAACAAGAAATAGTACAAAGGGAAAGACAACATATGAAATAAGGCTAAAAGAACAAACACTAGTTTTAAAATGTTGGGAACTCAATGCTTGTGCCACATTTCCCTCCAGGGAAAATAGGGCACTCAATGAGACTTGAACCTGAGCCATCAATGCATATGTAAACTTGGTATAGCTGACTGTTACCCGACTGGTCTACATTACATTGAATCCAAGGAGTATATCCAATTGCGCTTTTAATTGCACTTCTAATGTTGACCAGGTCATAAGATTCGCCGTCAGGATGAATGTCAGCACCTTGAAGAACTGACAAAAGATCAATTTGATTCTTGAGATCAAGAGCCTTCTTAAAATAAGCGTGTTGGTTTGTGAGAACAGATTCAGCACAAGTGCCATGCTTCTCCCATTCATGTGACCAAAACGTTGAGCCACTACCACTTGGGCATGCTAGTGTTGGCCAATTTTGTTGCATACTACTAATTAAGTCAGAAATCTGTCGAGTCAATTCAAAAACTTATAAGTAGGTAGTAACGAAATCAGAAATTCATACAAGGAATTTCAAATAACTGTTGAGCCATCATGATTCACACCTATGAGTTGAACTTATGATCTAAAGAAAAACTTGAACCTTGTTTATAGCTACACTAGTATTTTCTTATATCAAGGGATTCAACCATTCATATCTAATCAAGAAAATTCATTTTTGTCATCGGTATAATTTTTCGGCGATGGAAACTCAATTGAACCACTAGAATGAATATATTCTTACCCTAACGAGATTCAACTATTCATATATAACAACAAAAAATATCATTTTTGTCATAGTTGTGAACCTTGTACTTTAAACCCGCCCTTAGAATTCTATGAGTTCAATTGAACCTCGTACTTTAAACACGAATAATAAAAAAATTGTAGTGGAAAAGAAAAGCTAAATTTTAAACAAAAAATCGACCTGTAATTCAAAAACATAACGAATTCAGTACTAAAAACCTAATAACTAACTCTAAATATTTAAATCTTGAATTCGACTCTGATATTTACCCTAACGAGACTATGTTTCTAGAATATTGAATACCTGAGATTGGTCATAAGGACTGTTTGGATCACAATTTGATGGATAAGTTCCATCATTATTATTAGGCCAAAGTCCATGAATTCCAAAATCTGCTGCTGGTTTTCCAGTTGTAGGGTAACAACAACTTTGTTTTGTGTCACAGTATGACCCTGGCCACTACATAAAAAAAATCATTTTATCAGAACTCGTCTTTTTACCCCATAAAAATTATATTATCTCTTCAGACTAGACTATGCTCGTAAAAAAATTTGAATTAACTAAAAAAATTAGATGTGTACCTGTTGAACAAAGTAGAAAAAGTCAAAATCTTTAGCAGCATTGAGGACTGATAAACATTGTGTAATAATTAACAAAATCAAGAACAGAGAAAAGGCTGAATTAGAAGCCATTTTTTTTTTCTTGTAAAAAAATAAAATATTTTTTGTATTGGTAGTGATTTGATAAAGTGATTTTGGGGGGTTTTATTTATAGGAAAAAAATAATAAATGAAAGATGTGAAAAGTCTAACTTTTTAAAGTGTGAAATTGAGGAGCTTGATATAATAATATGATTTGGATTTTGTATCCTTTATTATTAGTGTTTTTGATGTTGACACAATTGATAAGATGCCAATTATTGATTTTTGGTATATTCTAAAGTATATTTAGTACAATAATATAATAATAATAATAATGTTATTTTAATATGTTGATTTGGGCTGATTTTAAGGAAACATTTTTAATTTTATTCCTTTTATAGAACCTTTTCTCAAATCTTGGAAGATGGAAAGTTGTCAATAATGTAAGTTATTTGTATTAAGCAAATAAACATACTAAAACACGCTCAGAATTTAAATTATTTTTCATGATTTTTAAAAATAATTATTTATTATTTTAATTATTTTAAAAGTGTAAGATAAATGAGGGTGAAATAATGAAGAAACACCTTCTAAGTATTATTCCTCCGTCTCATTTTATATTTCATATTTTTACTTTACACTTGCATTAAGAATAATTTGACTTATCCTTCTATCGTTAAGTAAATTTTTTTGAAACTCAAGTTATCAGTTAATGAATACGTTAATTTATTTTGATTAATTAATTTAACAAATAAACACGATTAGTTTTCTAAGTTGGTCAAATGTATATTTTCAAGGCTAATAACTTAAGAACGATAATTTATGCATTGATTTTATGAAAATACATATATTATAAACTAATTATTTATAAAAAATGATGACATATAAAATGGGACGGAGGAAATAATGTTTCGTAAGAGACGTGCAACAAACAGATAATTTAAATAAAATTAAGGAACTAATTATTGAGTTCATTAAGTATTATTATATAATGTTAATTAAATAAAATAAAATAAAACGGTTCATATGAATGCAACATGTGTGATGTTTTAATTATTATTTTTTTAAGTCTTGATTAATTGAATTATTGGCCACTGTCGATTTCACATTTATACTTCTCTCATGAATTAATTGTTCATTATATCTATATTATAATAATTAATAGACATTATATATGCTCTCCATACCTCCCCCATAATTCTTACAATTGAGTTTCAGTTCACACTGATATTGTATATTGGTAAAGTATTTATTAGCATTTTAATAAAATAATTTTTTGTCGAAATATATGATCAAACGTCTATTATATTTTGTATTAATATGTCAAAAGGCTATATCGTAATTTTATAGCGTAAAATCTAAAAAATATATAATTCTATTGTATTCATTAAATTATGTACTTTTAAAAAAAGAAAAATATATCTGATATATATATATATACACTATTTGCAACCTCATGCATAGATAGAGGCGGAATTGAAATTTTTGAACTTTTGGCAAGTACATTCAAAAAGATAAAAAAGATGTCTCTAGCAACAATCAAATCCACAACAATGAGCTAAATTCCAAACCCTTCGGCACCGATATTAAAGTGGGATTCAGAACTTAATACAGTGTAATTTTTCGACGAAAGAAATTAGACAATTTAAGGGATTGTATGTGAACACAAGGAAGAGTAGACAAAAGCAACACATACCTATACCAGGACCTTTTAGGCCTATAGACAACTTTCTTTCACATCTTTTCTATTTATACGATTTCACATGTAATAAAATTTCATTATTTTCGAATTTAAATTAAATAAAATTAACTTTTACATAGATGATGTATAAATATTTTTATAGTCAGATTATTTACTTAAAAAAGATAATCGTAGATAACTCTATTCAATATATACTAGCATTGTTCATAGCCTAGAATTAATAAACATAACTACATAAGTAATTTATTGTAACAAACTAAATTACATTAATGGATTATGTAAAAAAATCATTACACTAGATTGTAAAAATATATTTCTAAAAATTCATTATATCGTGACAACTAATGTTCTATTGCACCACGGCATTGCCATAGCCAATAATAAAAATGTACAAATCCACATTTGACCAAATTGAACTATATACAAACCAATCTTTTAGGTACGTGTTAACGATGTAAAACTTGTACGTTTGTTTTCACAATCACTAAAGCCTTTAACAATATTATGTAGTGTATTGATTATAAGTAATTATGTTTGTTTATTATTGTTATCATAATTACAAATAATTATAATTATTATCGTTAAATAATTGACACAAAATTCTTTATTTCCGGTACTATAGTTTAAATTTCAATATATAGATGTCAATATGCTCTCAAAACTCATGTTAATTATTAATTTACTACTTTGAAAAATTAAAAAGAAACAAGGCATTGCAATTTGTGTGGTATCCAATTAATTTTATTCATCCTTTATAAAAGCATGGGATAAAAAGATGCTTAGGACAAAATACAAGAGGCTACGTGCGGCAAATGAATAATCTTTAGACAGGTCATAATAACGAATGGTCCTTATCTAATCCCTGCGCAAAGGTTGGTCAACTCATGTTTTTGATTTATATTTAACAAAAATGAACGTAGAGATGAATGATTTTCAATTTTTGACATTACTTGCTTTATGAATAGAACTTTAAATTTATCGAGTTTTGCCTTATAAGTTAATTTTGATTTTGAAGGACCACAAGATAAGCAAAGGTTGTCATACTATGCCATTTTTTGGTTACATTTGGGCAAGAAACCTGTGAATACATAGCTATTACGAATAATACATTACTTTACTTAATGGGAGGAATGTATAGGATAAGAAAATGCATCATCCGAGAGTTGATAGAGATGTACCCGAAAGGAGATTTGTGGAACTTCTTTTAAAATGTAAAAAATATTAGAGACTATGATAAAATAAGATGGTAAATGCTTGTCAGACACAATTAATGGCATAATACATAAGTGCGGTCTTTTAACTTAACCTTATTTCACATTAATCTCCTTCAATTTTATGCGTACCCAAAGTTGGAAGACACAAATGTGAACTGAAGTCAAATTAATGGCATATTTATGTATTACGCCCACAACTAATCAAGAAAAATACCACACATATGCAATGAGCTCTGAAATGAGATGATAAATCTAGTGAAACTAAGACAAATAAATATCAACAATGGAGAGTTCATCTAAAATTGGCAAGAAAGGATATCCAAAGTAAAACTTTGGAACCCTCATTTCTGATAACCCTACACTCTTCTCATCCTGTTCCTATAATCTAGGACTCCTACTTCACTTATGTGCAAAATCCTCTCTCATGAAACTAATGTGCAAATATGTCTCGTGTCAACTCGCGGCTTGTTAGATACAGCAGCTGTAAGAATATGAATCTGCTATGGAGATCAATGATCGGGGGGGTTACATCAACGATGGAAATTACGTCCCCATTCTTCCTCGCACCATCAAGTATACAAGTGTACCCTCAAACTTGTGCCCGGGAGATCATCAAATTGATCAGTCACACAAATCCCAGAAGCAGCTCCAAGATCCAGTAAGCCCCTCTCCATAGTGGAAGGAAAAAAAAATGAAAGAATCACACAGTTAGCAGCTGAAGTTCATATGTACTACAAGAGCAAGAACAGCACCTGCTGACATGCACACAGGATAGCAGCGAAAGTTCATGCGTACTACAAGAATAAGAACACCACCTATTGACAAACACATAGGTCACGTTACTGAGGAGGATTTAGAATCCTCAGTCCTGTTACTCCGACACATGCAATCTGGGCAAGGGAATGTATATATCGAGTCATTTGGTCTTTTAATCTCAATTCCTTTTGAATCACTATGTGCTCGTATACTATGCATTTGCCGCTTGAAGCTCTTCCACCTGGAAGATGAGCACATGGAGAACATACACCGGTCAAAAGCAAAGCAAAGCCAACATACAAGACTGCTTAGACTTACCAAAGGGGTTTTCGATCCCCATAACTGCTTCTTTCAGTTTCTTTGTCCTATTTTTATTTTTTTTATTTGGGGGGGGGGGGGGGGGGGTTCTTTCAGTTTGAATAGAGGCACACTAGAAAGGTCTCACGTAAACAGAAAAACAAAAGGCAAAAAGTTAACCAAAAGCTTACCCGATATTGGGATTATCATATAACAAAGCTAACTTCCTCTTGTCTGGCCTGATGGTCCTGGAGTGCCCCCCATATAAGTATCTTCTATGCCCCAACAGAAAGTGGGGGAAATTGCCTCCCTGAGTTGTCACGAATACTTCACTATGAAGGCAAACAGTATAGTCTATGGCAGCCATCCTGGAAGAGTAATTCTATAAGCAATAACTTGAGTCAGACAGTAGCCAAAGAGGAGGGGTGAGAGGGGGAACTAAAATGCCTGGAAGGAAAATCGAACAATTTAAACCTGAAATGGGCCTAATTCTTCTGGTGATGCCAGCATTTCTTTAGTTTGTAAAAGAGGAAACATTTCTAATAGTGGTTTCATATGTCGCTCAGAGTCATATATTTTTCCAGATGCTAAATAGATGGATGTAAACTTGTCAAATCCCATGCCTCTTAACATCAAACCAACCTGATAAAAAGTGTACAGAGAATTAGCAAGGAAATTTTTTTAGGGTAAATAATTTTATCAACACAAGGGGGAAACCTATACAAGCTGAATATTTAGAAACGAGAACCTACATCGAACTATGATTATTAATGAAAGAAACCCAATCTTCTAAACAAATAGGGATCTCATTGGCCAATCTTCTATACAAATAGAGATCTCATTGGCCAATCTTCTATACAAATTGGGATCTCATTGGCCAATCTTCTATACAAATAGGGATCTCACGGGTACACCCAAAAGGAAACTAGAAACAAAAGACTATTTTGCAAATTTATAAAATTTTGTTCAACTCGTTCATGAGCTCTCATATTTTTCACTTTCCAAACAACCCACTTAATTGCTAAAGGGGCAACCTTCCGTGCCTCTGGACTTCTCACTACCCTTCTATATACCATCAGGCCTCAGCTATGCAGCATCTCCTTCACTAGTTCAAATCACCCATAGCTCAAAATCAGTTAAGAACCACCCTCCACAATTGATTTGCCACTTTACAATACAATAGAAGATGATCTATAATTTAGCCTGAACATTTGTATATGAAACACCAACTAACATAGATGACCCCCCTATTTCTAAGGCTTTCCACCGTCAAAAAAATCCCCCTTGATTTAAACATTTCTCTTTTCCTCCAAAATAGAAGACTAGATCATTCCCCTTGCTTTCAACAACGCCATGAAAAACACCTGCCTCAATGCCGTGAAACCCGTATAGAGCAAAGAGGAAAGTTACACATTCCTCTCCTTGGTAAACTCTTGTAATAAGATTAAAGAGCGAATAAACCATCTCTACTCTCTCACCATTTACATGCATCCGAATTATCGTTCAATATATCTTGTCCACACTAAAAACTCAACCAAATTATGAAATTCTCCACCCTCCCTATTCATGTAGATTCCTCCAATATCTCAAATCCCGATGAGGACCTACAAATTTGTTGAACAGTCATCTCACTTTGGCAAGACATTCTGTATATGTTAGAATAGACTTTCCTCAACTTGTTTTCCCCACGCCACTAATACTCACAGAAACTAAACATGCTTCCATGTAACACTCATCGGGTTGGACTTGGAATACTAAATTTCATGTGGTTAGACCCGAACTATGATAAATCCTGTAGTATTGAAAATTGATATCTTAGCATGTACAGAGTGTACAAAAGATTTGGAGTTGAAAGGAGTTGAGAAGGCCTCGAGAAACAATATGCAGTTGCAGAATGCCATATTCCCATACGTATCTTTTTTCCAATATGCAGACCAATTTTTCCTTCTTTCCAGAAGTATCTTTTTTCCCATACCACTAGCCGTTTCTTTACTCTCTCAATCACCAAATTCCCACATGGCCATGTCTTTGTAGAAGAAAAAATAAATAATTGTTGATATACAGTAGCAAAGCTTCAAAGGTAAAGCATACATAAGCAGGACGTAGAACTGCAATAGATCTCATGAATATAACATGTGGTTCTTGGATTAGTAAACACTAGTCACAATCCTTGCAACTAAACTATGACAGTGGATATTGACTAGAGAAGACGAAGAAGGATACTCTACTCACATTGCCATGGCAATCTTTTCAAACATGATTCAACAAGGATAAGAAATTTTCAAAAACACCAGCAATTATGCTACTTAAGTCTCATGAGTCACTTAGTCCCTTCTTGGTGAACTAGGGTAAGTCAAGAAATTCAGTACTATTTAAGTAAAACTAATGAAATTATCCAATTATACACTCTCATCATCTCACAAGGATCATCATGCCTAGCATAAGTATACACAATCTCAGACAAAGGTACGATATTCAAGGAATTGAAATTAAGGTTGGGTACAAAGAAGGCACCATCTCCAGAAAGTATTTTAAACCATGTGTTCTATTCTAAACCATATGCTTTCTAAACAAAACTTGCTCTTTAGAAAGGAAGTCTCACGAAGGATCAGAATGCTCTGATCAAGCCAAGAAAGTACAGGTATACAACTTATCCGAAATATGATGTGTTCCATCAGCATTAAGTCAAGTCTCTTGAAATGGAATGAAAATGACAATATATTACCTCTAAAGGAGTCAAGGGACACTTTCCATTAATTCTGATAGCTCCAGGACGAATAACACGACCAGGTTTTGTAAATTTTCCCTTCCATCCCCTCTCTCTTGCAGCATCCATGTCCCTTTTTTCTTCTTCACCACCATCATAAATGCAACAAGAGAAAGCCACCATATCCTGCAAAAAAAAAAAATGATCAAGGCTATATACCCTTGGAAAACTAAACTATGGAGCACATACAAAATCAGTTTACACACATGAAACTAACCTCCTCAAAGCGGAGATGCACAGAAATGTACTTCCCACTATTGTTGACACTCCGTTCTTTCATTCTTGACACCAATGTTTCCCCCAAACTCAAAATGGGATTTGAAAATCTAAGGGCTTCATAATTTGTCAGGCACCTAAGCCGCTGAACTGCTGGAGGAGCATCAAATGATAAACGGTTCGCAAATGGGGATATTCTGATGAGCCTGGTGAGTGATTAGACATACTTAGCAAAACTGTGGCTATATACAACAAAACAAAATGCTTCAAATATGAAGAAACGAACCTACGAATTAAGCATCAAAGAACTGACAAGGAATATATCCAATTGACCAAACATGGTAATAGACTCATTTTTTGGAGAATGAAACATGATAACAGACTTAGCTATTGGAAGTCTAGGCATTCACAATTCTGTAGTTTGTTAGCCAAGCTTTCAATATTCGCTTTTTGTTTTCTGAAATTGGTAACTGTATATATAAACAAGAACCTAAACAATACTTAGGTACTACTAAAACCATTTACATGAGAGCTCAAAAAATCCGAAGTCTGCTCATCTTCAAACGTGACTTTTTGCCCGATCAGGTCTCAGAGAAAGTATTTTTGAATAGTAACAGCTTGTGTTTGGTGAGATAATTTGAGAAGAATTTTTACTATTAAAGAAGCAGTTTGTGTTTTGCCATTCTTTCTGGGAAAAAATGCTAATCACTGTCAAACAAAGAAAGGAGCATGCAAAGATTCCTTTATTGTGAGAAATTTTATTTAGTTCTTCAATTTCATTTAATTAAATGTAAGAGAATCACAAAATAGAGGGGAGGGTTTATTATATTTCAATCATAGATATGCTGTCAACAATACATGAGTTTAATGTTTTGACTGCGCTGTTTAGCAAGTTTGGAGAAAATAATTTTGAAATGGTGTTTTAACCCAAGAAAAAATTAGAATTTCTTTTGCTTAGGTTAGAAACTAATATTTTTCAGCTTCAACTCCATAGCAATCACGTCGGATACTCACAAAAGCACTTATTTTTTTCCCAAAACTTGATCAAACCATCTTAACTCTTCAACATAAGCACTTGTTTTAGAAAGTAAGCACTTCTAGTTTGACACTAATATACTAACTAAAGGCAGTTCCGCCAAGAGCGAATAGTGGTGAAAAAAAAAAAACAGAAATGTCAAAAAACTCACTTTTCTTCAAGCAGCTTTGGATGAACTGTATCCCTGTAGTAACTGATGGAGGACCAAGCTTTGATCTTGAAGTTGTAAACATTGCTCATATTGTAATCGAACCTTTGCATAATATAATCAGGAATCTTGTTCACCACTCGCACATCATAGGCTAGGGTTTTAACAAAAAAATCTTCATCATAAATCTCTCCGAACTTGCTGCAGAGAACAAATACCGAGCATTTTTATGATTTAAAATGAAAGGAAGGTGTAGAGATGAATATTAAAAAAGATTGATCAAGAGAACAGCCATGACTAAAACGAACACCCACTATACAATAAATAATTTCACGGCAAGCCACCACCAGATTGACAAGAATGTTACCAGGTTGCATGAAGTAATTCAGATTTTAGTTTTGCTACATCAATATCTCAAAAGGAAATGATCATGAACCTAAGGTACAGATTCACCAAACCACCGAATCTGTTCAAATTCTAGGGCTACTAACATCTTATTGTGGTCATTTGTGATATATTCAATTATGATTTGATGGAATCTCGATTCCTATTAGCACCCTCAAGGCTAGATGTTTGGAATGTTTATTCAGCTGACACTTCTCTCCCCTGTAAACAGTGTGGATAACTTTTTGGATTTTGTTAGCTCTCTGTCTTTACCGTAGTAGAATATTCAGGGAACTTTTTTGTGGCTGTTTTACAGGTAAGTTTGCTTCATGTTTTGTTTGAAGCAGCTTCTTTTGCTCTCCTGTAACATTTGCATCTTCTTGATGGTTTTCTAATATGATTTGATTACTTTAACCAAAAAAAAGAGGTAGTACACATTTCTACTACAGAGAAGCCAATTTAATGCCATAAGAGCAGGTAAAGCATCTCAAGAGCTTTTCATTAGAAAAAACTAGTCTAGGTAATGATAGCAACAACTAAAAAGTATTTATGCTTCTACCAAATTTCTGAGTATACAGTATATAAATCCCCAGCTAAGGAAGGTACTGAACTACTAAACAAACATAGAAGATGAAACAGCAGCCAACCTTGGATCCCTCCAAATGCTATGAAAATGGAAGTGTGGGATGACCAGGGTCGCATTAAGAAAACCTGCCACAGCAACAGCATTGCATATCTGGACGCACAAAAGCAACATTAGTGATCTTAAACTACCATCGTCATAAAAACAAAACTTCAGCATTTCAATAACAATTATCTTTGGAACTGAAGGACATACCGATGTCCTTTGCTGATTCAGACCACCATTTGCCTCAATATAAAGGTAACCATTTGATTCAGGAATTTCTGAAGATATGTGCGACAAACTTAGTTCATTGATCACCAAACCTCGTCTAAATTAAAAAGAAAAAAAAAAGAGAAAGAAACAGAATTCGTTGCATATTATTTCAAAACACTGTAGAGCAATAGTGTATTACTGTATCAATATCCATCACTCCATCAGTATTTATTATTGTTTTCAATAATCTATTTCGTATGTTGCTTATTGTGTTTCGATTGCGACACTATCTTTTTTTTGATGTTGCTCCATTGGATAGACTTTGCATTGTTTTCTTGTGACGTGTTATATTTCTTCTTTATATCTGGAATAGCTACATTCGAGCCAAGGGTCTTTCGGAAGCAGTCTCTACCTCCACGGGTAGTGGTAAGGTTTGCGTACATTCTACCTCTACCCTCCCCAAACCTCACTTATGGGATTTCATTGGGTATGTTGTTGTCGGTAGACCAAGAACCTCAAAATCGCTAATCTAGCAAATAGGATTTTAAATCTTAATAAATTATACACAAATTGTTAGTCACTTCCCAAATCTTGAGGGAACGGATTGGTACCCATCGTAGTTGTAGTGTCTATGCAGCTTCAGATTCAAGAATGTTGAAACTGAGAACCAGTCAGCATGGTCACAATGAGCTTTGAAAAGAAGAAAACATTTAATGGCTTTGAGGTCCTTTCACTATGTTTTACATTTACACTCTGGGTACAAAAGTTGAGCTTTTCCTCATATTAGAGCACTGAAAAAACAAGCTATAGCAATTGACAACAATCATTGAGGAGAACTGAAGAAACCTAGCCCTAATTCCAACAGTTTCTCATGATTAAGGTAAGATCTAATCCACTGATGTGAAAGGCACTTGCCTCTCGCTTTAAGGGTTTAAGGGAATGGAAGTATATACAAGAATCTCATCCCAATTTCATGATCTTGAATTGAACTCCTCATGGGTTAATATAAATCCTATCTTGGACGTACATTAGGGTTTGAAACATGAGATTAACGTAAGGGGTTTGGCTTTTGATAAGATATGCAAGTTCTAAAGGATGACTACGCTATTTGACATTTTCTCCTTCAATTGGGGAATTTTCTAGAGATTGTCTATTAATGACAAGCCCAACAGAAACTAAATGCATACTATGAGTCCTTACCGCACTCTGCAGGTGTGTATCCATATTAACCTGCCTTGTATAATCTCACAAGTAGAATTTGGGTTCGGGTGTACCTTACCCCTCCCTTTTGGGTGGAGAGATTGTTTTTGATAGACTGCATCCATATTAATATATGGATATTGATATTGACCTGCCTCTATTGGCAGTGGGTAGAGATCAAGAGAAGCAAGTCGAGCGCATCATACTCTTCAAGAGTTGTGTTATGCCAATATTCATATTTAATTTCGTATGTATCCACACGAAAGCGAGACCTCTAGTTCCTTTTTGGTCCACCCATGAGGTTCTTACTTGTATAGATAAGTGGGTGACTTTTGTAGTCTCATATTTTGGTGTACTTGTTGATACGAGGATTCCCCCGATATTAATAAATCATTCACCATATTTTAAAAGGGGGTGATGCCACTAGAACGTTCACCACAAAGAGACGAGCTCAAAAAAATTATGAGAAGAGAAAGTAAAAGCTTTGACCAGACAAATGTTGTAATGCTGTCAACTAATATTGCCTCGAAAAAAATAATGCTGCCAACTAATAAAGAGAAGTTGCTTAGGTCTTTATCAAAACCATAGAGTTGTGGTACCATATGAAAAGGGAATATCAAGAGGAAAAAGCTTGCTGGACTGGTCATGCAACAAGAGGGTGCTTACATAAGACATAAGTCCATTGGAAACAAGAAGAATTTAGACTATATGACAAAAGATAATTCATTTCAATAAGAAAACTCAACTGAATACAGAGTTTCTTAGTTTCTAAACTAACTAGAGAAGAATATTTTGTACTATAAACCTAAACACGTATAATGAACATACGCTTTCAAGCATATAACTGCATTAGTTATCTTGAAATTCAGATTACTATAAGTTAATGCATTGGGAAACCTCCAATATAACCTGAACGCAACCAAAGAGTTGCACTCACTATATGACTAAAACTAAGAGAGAGAAAGATAGGCAGTAAAAAGCATACTAACAAGGATAAAAGATAAGTTCGATTCTCCAAATTTTGTACCTCCTGAGGATTTGTTAATGCATGGTCTCCATTCACCACCTCTATAAGAGTTTTTCCAAATTGTTGAGATCTACAGGAAATTTGCACCTAAACTTAGTAAGATTTTAGAAGATCACCATCTTTAGGAGAATTTGAACTAAAATATCATAAATCATAACACAAGATCAAGTTACAAAGTAACACACTTATTGACACAAAGAAATCGGAAAAGTTCAAGGGGGCAACAAGAACCTAAATTTAACAACAACAATATACCCAACAACAATATACCCAATGAAATCCCACAAGTGGGGTCCGAGAGGGTGGTGTGTACGCAGTCTTACCACTACCTTGTGAAGCTAGAGAGGTTGTTTCCAATAGACCCTCACCCAAGTAAAGCATATCAAACTAGGTACAAAAAGAAATACAGTAGAGAAGATGTCACGTTGAAAATAATAGAAAAAAGAACAATAGTAACAACAAATAATATAATAACTGAAGCAAAGGAAACAATCGGTACTAATAAAATCAAAAAATAAGAAAATAGGAGAAAAATAAAGGTTATACTAATTAGGAAAACTAGACAGACCACGACCACCTACTAACTTTCTACCATAATCCTTGACCTTCATATATTCCTACCTAGGAGCATGTTCTCGATAATCACCTCTCCCTATTACTTCTTCGGTTCACCTCAACCTCTCCACAGACCCACCATAGCAAACCTCTGACACCTCCTTACTGGGCATTTGTGCATCTTTTATATGCATGAACTATTTCAGTCTTATTTCCCTCATCTTATTCTCCAAGGACGACACCCCACCTAATCCTGGATATCCATGCTTCTAATTCTATCTTTCCTATTATGGCCACACATTCATCTCAACATTCTCATTTCCGCTACTTTTATCTTCTGGACGTGCAAGTTCTTGATCAGCCAACACTCCGACACATACAACATATTTGGCCTAAAAACTCCTTTATAAGAACCTAAATTTTGTCATCAAATATTTCATGATTAACCAGAAAACTCAATGTTTCTCAAGACATAGGGACTCGCCAATACTCCAACGTGGAAGTTCTTGATCGGACAATACTCCAACACATACAACATATTTGGCCTAATAAATCCTTAATAAGAACCTAAATTTATCATCAAATATATCATAATTGAACAGGAAACTCGATGTTTCCCATGACATAAGGACTTGACAGCAACAACACTAATCACTTGGGTTTGTGCAGGCTTCAGTGGGATTTCTGATTGCCTAAATGATCACAAACAAACTTATGCCCTTCAGACTATTCAAGGTCAAAGGACTACTTGATTCTCACAATTCTCAGTAATGTTTTGATGTCACACTGGAAGCGGAGAAAAGGTCTTGAACAATTAAAAAGAGAACTCAACAGTCATATATATTATCTTAAAATTTCTAGACACGTAACACAGACACACTGTTAAGAGGACTTCCACTCAACCACTGTAGGTGGAAATTGGAATTGGGAACACTAACTGAGTACAAATAATGTGCACATTCACTAAGAGTCTCAACCCCTAGCAGCATTTCTACTCTTTTCCTATCCCCAAGAGCTCGTGACATTTGAAACCAGGTTAACACCTCCATCCAAGTGACAGGATTCCACCTTCACATGCAACAACACAATTTTTTCATAACATGTCAGAGTCCTTGTTTCCCTATGTATCACTGAATATCCTATTTTTTGCTATATGCACCTCATACATCGATCTTTCGAATCTTCGAACAAAGAAAATGACACTTCAACCTCTTTCAGTTAGATAACAAGTTAACAATTAAAAGATCCCATCCAATTACATAGCACCCCCAACTAGCAGCTATCGTATACACTTTCTACAGAATACTGCTCAGCAAGCACTAGATGTAAAGCAATGATGTAAAAAAGATGAGGACATAAGGAAAAAGAAAAACAAATCCATGGGGAAACAGTAAAACAATCATGATCAATGGCATTGATATACAACAGAGCAGAACCAAATACACTCAGGATTACAGATCTGGACTAAGAGAAACATCTCAAACTGGAACAATAGTAATTGAATAAAATTTGCAATGCAATTAACTCAGTGATCCCCCAAAACAGTAAAACAAAAGAAAAGACTTTGTTTTTCAGTTTCACCCAAACCATAGAAGGCAAAGTACATAAACTAACCGCATCAGCAGTGGAATTATCAGAGTCCATTTCAGGTCGAAGCTTATCATAGAGTTGAGGGCTCCGGTAAACAGACCCAGGAGCAGGACGGTGCCTGATAATAGGAACAACATCAAACGGTACTGTCCCCATGTAAAACAATATCCCAGCAATATAAAGCAAAGGAGCAAACAGGAAAATCCCCTGACGACGAACCAGAACAGATAGAATAGCCCCACTTATACGATTTGCTAGGGTTCTCGGTAGTTGTTGACCCGAAGTAAAACGGGCACTGGGTTTAACCCTTCCACCACCACCACCACCTCCACCTCCACCTCCACCACCACTATTACTACTGCTACGTAAACGAGGCGACCGTGAACGTGGCGATGACGGAGTTGATGGGCTACTGTGTCCACTACTCGGTAGTCTATTATACGCATGCATAGCTCTCTGTTACTATCTCTAACTACTTCATATCATATTGCACACCAAAAACAACAAAGAAAAGCTCAAATTTCACAGAATTGATTGATCTAAACAGGGTTTTTCGAGATTTAGAACAATAAAAACCCAATTTTTATTGAATTTTCAAAAGATGATTTTTTTTTTTGTGTTTTTCCTCCGACCCTTTGTTCCTCTCTCTTCAATGGATTTCGAGATTTGATGCTCCGGGCAGAGAGAGGGTGGAGGAAGGGAAGGAAGGTATAGAGAGAGTTGAAGAAGAAGCGAAGAGGGCAAAGTGCTGAAAATGGTTTAACAAAAGAGAAAAAACGTTATGAGAAGAAGGTGCGCACGTGACCTGAAGATGGATGCACGTGCTCTGAGTATGGGCTGGTGGGCATGTTGGATAAGTGGACTCCGAGAAATAATGTATGCATTAGTTTTTTTATTTGTATATTAAAAGGAAAAAATAGTATGATATACCTTTCGATTTTGATATCTAGAGTTGATATGTCATTTGTTAATGGTATATATAAATTACTTTCATAATGATCGATATATTAGTTTCAAATGGTAAAATTAAGAGATATATCCATCCTTTTTTATGCAAGTGATCATTTGATAGTGTGTATTAGAATAAATAAGGGAAAATTAAGCGAATAAAATAATTACATGCATATACCCCCATATATCATACTCTCTCGATGATTACATTAGTATTTCTAACTAATTTCTCTTAATTAATACTATATTAGTGTATATATATTGTATCGATATCATTAAGACTGATAATTTTACTTAATTAATACTACACAAATATATATATATATATATATATATATATATATATATACACTGAATATTAGCCTTAATGATAGGGTATGGGTTGTAAAAAATTTGTTGGCAAAACGATATTTCATGAAGTACTTTGCATTGAGGTATGAACATGTAATTACTTTGTGTTCTATGGCTTATTTATGTAGTTTTCCCAAAATATAATATTTGTAATAGTTTTGTATATTTAAAGTATCTTGTTTAGTATAATTATTCAACTTATGTACAACTAAATGCTTATTCTATTGTGCATTAAAGTGTATATTATTAATATATGAATAATCATGATATTCATAATGCGAGTTTATTATATGATCATGGTTTTGGATCAATTTTTACACACCTTTCAACTTATTACGTATGATATATCTATTACATGATACCTCCCATCAACAACATGAATAAGGCAAGGGTTCTCATTGATCACTAAGTCACAATATTGAATGTTGATACAAGGATTTTTAATGCATGCATTTGCATGGTTAAAGATATAATTATCTCTAAAAGCTTTTTTTACATCTTTTCCACTATACGTGGAACATATTTTTTTTATGAATAATAATCATTAAAAGATATGCAATACATGTTATTTTTTATACGCCAAATAAACAACACATAAAATATAAGCTCTCCATGACTAATGCTAGCATTAGTAATAGCATAATATATTGTATATATTTAATATTATTCTTATACATTCAGTAAAATAATATACGCTTTATTTGACATTATTCTTACGCACTCTATCGTAATATTAATAATGTAATGAATTTTAATGTATACATTTAACACTACATTTGTGTATATATAGTATATTCCCACCGTTAATTTTTGTCATCACCATGAGATTTTTGGGCAAGAAGATGAACATGCACCGAATTATAAAGTATGTTTTGAGTTTACATTTTAGTACCAAACTTTAAGATAATTTGCATATTGGTTCTATAAATTATTATTAGAGAATTTACAACCCTTTTACAGCACCAACCAAAGCTCAGAAGGTCAATCATGGTGCTTATTGAAGGAAACCTCAGTTCAGAGCAGCTTCAGTTCTTTGATTCTAATGGGTATTTGGTGTTAGAATCATTTGCAAGCCAAGAAGAGATCCAGTCTATGAGGAAGAGAATGGATGAGTTGCTTGATGAGTTTGATTGTTCTTCAGATACTTCTGTTTTTTCTACCAAGAATCAAGTAAAGATTCAATTTTTATGCTCTGTAGTTTGATTTTTTCAATTCATTAGCTTAGTTTATTTGGTTTTGAGAGAACCCTTTTTTGTCTTTTTTGATTTTGTGTGTGTTTTGTGGCATTTGGGTTTCAGCAACAAACGACTAATGATCACTTCTTTGGAAGTGCTGAGAAGATTTCATTCTTCTGGGAAGGTATGCTTGTGTTTGATTTCTTATTTGTTTTTCTTGTACTGTCTTTTGTCTTTTTACTGATTAGTAGTAGTTGTTTATGCCTATGTAAAGAATAACATATTCATGTAATTCACAAGAATCAAGAATCATACTTGGAGAAATACGCTACTAACGGACCTCATCACGAAGGAGTCTTAGGAGAGAAGAATCAAGGATAAATATCCATATTGTTTTATCAATGAAATTATATTTCTTTGTGATTGCAATTTATTTTTAATCACTTTAAAATTTGTTGCAAACCGTAGTATTTACTAACAAGTTATATTTTTAATTGCCAAAGATCTGGTGAATGGATGTACTAGTGGCTTTGAGTTTGCATATCAGTCATTTCTATTGGTTCTTGATTTTCTATTATAGCTAAGGAGGCAGTTATCAGTTTAGTATTGGCTTTCAAAGGATTGAGAACTGTGTTTTGTCGCCATGGAGAATTTCTTTTGGTGTTATTTAGATGATATTTGGATTTTAATTTTCTGATCCTGCTGTGGTTGAATCGTATTAGTAATTTGCTTCTATATCTTTAACTTCTGATTCCTTTCATAGGCTAATTATGTTTTAGGTATTTGCTTAGGATGCTTTATTGATATTTATGGTCTTGGCAGAGAAAGCATTTGATGAAGATAGAAACCTAAAGCAGCCAAAGCAACTCTCAATAAATAAAGTTGGGCACGGTATGGTTCTGTTGATTACCTGTTGTCAACAGAGTTGTTTCATTTTTCGAGCAACCTTTTTAATCTCTATCTCAACAAGGTTGTTCTTAGATTTCTCGTACTTGTGCTATTGCAGCTCTTCATGAAAAAGATGCTGTATTTAATAAGTTCTCTAGCTCAGGCAAAGTCTCAAGCATGTTGCGGTCCTTGGGTTACCAAAGGCCAGTAGTCATTCAATCAATGTACATATTTAAGGTAATTTCTGCTATTGTTTTATCTAGTAATGGGTTTCTCTGCCCTATATCTTTGTACGGTTCTCAGCTAAATTATGTCCAATCCTTGGTTGTTCAAGGTCACCAGTCAGATAGGTGTGTGTCATTCTAGAAGGTTGATGTCTTAGTAAGGCTAGAATGTATCCAAGTTAAAAAGTGATATTATTTCTGGACTTACTGTACGAGAAAAATCACCGTTCTTTTATTTGACAAGGTCAATGAAATTGTCTTAAAGAGAAGCTTCCGGAGCTGTTTGGTCCTCCATACATGTATATGTTTACTGGGAAAATGGTATGGTACAATTTGTTATGAGGTCATGGACACGTGTGTCGGTAACTCGTTAGGTCTGTGTATTAGCAGTTTAATTTGTTCGTAAACGAACTATGTAAAACAGTGAAGAATATTAAACAATCGTAGGATTTAGGAAGTAGTAGAGCTTCGATGATTGTTGTTTGCATTGGATCCCAAAATCAATACTTGAGTAACCCATCAATCCTATCTAGTTTTTATATTAGTTGGATGAATCATGTACTCAATAGCATATTAGTTTTTGATATAATATATGCTTGGTCGTGTTATCCAAGCATGCATATGTAGATTCACCACACTCTTTGCAACTGAACAATAACAGAAAAGAAACAAAAACCATAATGGGGTTGTAATTACTATTATCCATCCCTCTACGAATGACATGTAAAACTCTGTTTTTCAGCAACCCGGTATTGGGGGTGAAGTGGTGCCGCACCAAGATAACTCTTTTCTGTACACTGAACCAACAACATGCACTGGCTTGTGGCTAGCTTTAGAGGATGCAACAATTGTAAATGGCTGTCTATGGGCTATACCAGGGTCCCACAAAAGTATTGTTTCTCCCAACTCTTCTTCGTCTTGCCACCTTTAAATCATTGAACTCCTTCACGTAATATACAAAATGTTCTATTTCTTCAGATGGCCTTGTGAGGAGATTCCTTAGAGATGAAAGTGGGGTTCATTTTGATAAGCCATCTCCTTGCTATAACCAGGAAGATTTCGTTTCACTTGAAGTAAAAGCTGGATCTTTGGTAGTCATTCACGGAGATCTTATTCACCAGAGGTCAGTCACTTTCAGAACTTCTCTTGGACCATATAGAACTGTCAGTTATGCTACCATTTGTATTTGGCTCGTTTAGAATGTTTTTTATCCATTCAATCTTCATAACGTATGGTTGCAGTTTTGAGAACCAGTCTTCAAAGTCACGACATGCATACAGTTTACATGTGGTGGATACTAATGGCTGCAAATGGGCAGAAGACAACTGGTGAGTAACCAGGCTTTTGCTGTTTAATTTGCTGTTTTTTAATTCTAAATGCCATAGTTTTACTGAGAGGCAAAGCAGCAGAGTTGTGCCGACTGTAATTATGAGGAAAGACCTCAAATGCCAAATACGGAAGCTGCTAAGGCTCATGCAGTGTGTTCAGGGTCACTTGTAGATTGTTAGGAACTTCGAGTTGTTCTCAATAATACAGCTCAGTATAGGTATTAACACATTATATTCTGTGGTTCTGAATTAGAGAACTACGCGATATTTTGCAAGGTAAGATTGCATACAATAAGATCCAATTTGGTTCGATCTGTCCCCAGATTTCCATAGCGGGAGATAACTGCACCAGGCTGCCCTTTGTATTAGCTACATCTCCACTTCAAGTCCATTTCATGACACATTTATTTGTTTTTAGTATCTGTTGGTAGCCTATTTACTTTCATTTTGTCCTTTTAACCTCTTAAACTGGTACGTTGCCAATAAAAATATGTTACGTTGCCAAGGAGAAAGGGTCAAGAGAAAGCATGTTTACAGTGTTTGATGAATGATTTGTAGCTGAAGATGTATAAGTTACTACTTTTGATCCAACTTACATGCTGCTTTTGTTTTTGGAAATTGTTCAGGATTAGAAGAAATGTAGATCCAGAGCCCTTGTTCAGTTCTTGAATCAAACTTTCGATGAAGGTCCAAATTTGTTAGTGCAACATAGAAAATTTCATTGAGAGGAATCAACGAGGAAAAGAAAAGTGGGTCAACAACATCAACACGTGTATTTGAGAGATTGTCCTCGGGCTGAGGAGTGTCCACATGAGTTCGTTGAGGTGTTTACACATGCATGTAGTCCTCTTTTAAATTCGTTGTAGAGTTTGGATTTCCATGAACTTTGTGAAATCGTCACAAATTTGTCTTTCATTGATGTTTATGGTTTACGTATACTCTTTATAATTTACCAGATTTGTTCAAATATGCTCAAATTATCCAAATGAAACTCAAAAGAATGAGCATTACATCAAGTTAAATATTTACTTCAATTAGAGCTCCACATTAACCTCACAATGTTAAACCAAACCTTATTACATACCACTTCTGTCCGCTTTTAATTGTTATATTTTCTTTTTATGATGTATTTTTTTATCATATTAATATGCAAAAAATTGCAATCTATAATACTTTTCGTTTAGTTTTTGATTCATTTACATGACTATTGTGGTGGTCAAAGTAGGGTTGAGGGCCACTAGCTAGTCTCGCTACATTAAAAATGAGTTTTAGCGGCAATTAATTAGCAATTGTCACTACATTTTAAGCGGCAATTAGCATTCTTTGTATGTTAAAGCCTTTAGTGTTATTGGATTTAATGGTACTTAATTAATGTCGGTAAAGACTTTAACACTCTTTATTAATGTGTCTATTTATTGTCGCTAAAAGTTATTTTTATTATAGTTTGTTAGACTGAGAAAAAATTTAATTTTACTACACATAAAACATCAAATTTGACTTCTCCCAAAACCTCTAGCTTCCAAATCAAGTGGCTTATTGAAACAAAACAATTTTGAGACTCTCAAGGAGTTGCAAAAACAACTAAGAGTTGATGAGTTTTATTAGAAAAGGTTTTGAGTCCATGTGTTAGATTTGATGACATTTTAATTTGGCATATTCTACATCACTTGAAACCTAAGTGCATGTTGAGCATCTTAGGCACATGCATCTTTTTGATGTTTCTAAACAAAACAATTGTTTGTTAACTTGAAAAGATCATGTACTTTTTGTGTTGATAAAGTGAACTTAGCTTTCTTTGTTTCTTGAAAGGTTTTAGCACCATAGCCACACCTTTTTAAGTCAAACATCAATTTGCCGTGTATTAATAGATGATATATACTTGGGATCGTGATGTATTGCTAAGCATACAGAATCTATACTCGAGCGATTTACTGAGGCCCTAACAGAACAGGTGAAGAATTCCTATGGATCTTCTTTTTTTGAGCTACTTCTCTTTCTGAACCCTTGCGTCTCTTTTAGTCTCAAACAAATTTGAAAAGAGAAAATCAAATGGCATATAGTATATGACTTTGTTTTGTGATAACCTCCAACAAAAAACAGCCAAAACTTGACAATTGGTCCAATATGGCAATAAGAATGGTGCATAGGAACTTGGCATCTAGCTCCAAAAGCCAACACCTTTTTTTAGGATGGGCTCACTAGATTAGAACTCACTCTCAAAAATCCTCAAGAAAGTATGGACATATATATGATCCACGAAGCAAGACGGAGCCAGATATGATCGAGTGGTTCATCCTTCGACAAAAAATTATATTGTTTATTCATGATTAAAATTATTTTTTATGTAAACCCTCTTTAACTTCATTTTTGAATTTTCATATCTTGGATCGACTTAGTAAAAATCCCGACTCTCTTACAATATATGATCATCGATCATAAACTATCTTATCTTTGAATTGTAGATCAACTTGAAACCAAGCTCTTTATATTATTATTATTATTATTATTATTATTATGTCACCTCAACTTTTTTTATATACATATATAATTGTCTTTCTGGAGAACTCACCTATATATGATCTTAAACTTCTAATACCAAACAAATTAGTATATATCTAGGTATATACTAATCTTTTTTAATAGGCCAATTAACACTTTAAACCATGATTATGATTTCATACTAGATATGGAACTTTATAAATAAATAATTTGATTATCGAATCAAACCTATATCATTATAATTTGGAGATATTATTGTAGGTTTCTAGAAAGATTTGAATAAGTAGGAATGATTGTTAGGGAAAATATATCATAGTGGGATTTGAGATACTCTTATTTTATGTCATGACTTTTTAATTATAGGCATCATATGATAAGATGAAAATATCAATTAAATAATTTTAATATAAATATATAATTAGATTGGTTCAAGTTTACTGAAGTGTTAAAGACTACAAATCAATTAAAGAAATATATAAAGGAAAATGTACAAGTACCCTCTTAATCTATGTCTGAAATTTTAGAGACACGCTTATACTATACTAAGGTCTTATTATACCCTAAACTTATTTTATAAGTAATTTTTTATCCCTTTTCGGCCTACGTGACACTAGTTTGAAATTAAAAAAAGTCAATCATCATTGGGCCCACAAGATAGTGCCACGTACGTTGAAAATGGGTAAAAAATTATTAATAAAATAAATTCGAGAGGTAATAGAACCTTAGAATAATAAGTTTGTCTCTAAGATTTCGGACATAGATAGAGAAAGTACCTGAGCATTATCCCAAATATATATCGTACTTTTTCCATGCATTCTTCTTTGCCACATGTTACACAAATTAAAACTCCACTTGTTGGTAAAAGGCCATGTATCTTTTTTATTTTCTTGCGTCTAAATATAATAAATCATTTAGTTGAGTAGTGGACCTAATTAAATATCATTTTCAATACGTTAAAATAACTTTCTTTTTGCTATCTACCTTTATGTAGTATCTAGCTAGTAGAAAAAATAAATATACGAAAAAATTGAACACAGTTCAATATCTATTATATATCGAAATTATTAATATACATTAAAGTAACTTTTATTGTAACTCTTGAGTCCTTACTAGTTCCGCGTTATCTATATAGATATAGATATGATAACATGCAATATAAAAAGATAAATGACAAGCCATGACTTATAGTCATGGATGTTTGTAGTTCCTTTGCTTTTGGACCTTATATTATAATAAATATATAGGTGACGTTATTAAAAAAAAAAAAGGAACCTACCATTTTCACTAATATAATTATCACACCTACTTTGCTTTTGGGTCTGGCCCTTCTATAAAATATATGTACCAAAATCAACTCTTTTCACCATATAGGATACATATACTTGATGACAAGAATCTTAAAAAAGAGGTTTTGTTTAGTCACGTGAAATGAAATCATAATTTGAAAATAAAATAACAGTTTCATTGTCTACTAACTTCTATCTTATACGTTATATCTTTAATAACTTAAAGTTATGTCATGTCCTATCTAATCATCTCTCTCATGCTTATTCGGATTTCGACCTATCTCTATTTCTTTTCGTACCTACTATATATAACCTACCTCTCCACTAGGGTGTATGTACATTCTTTTTACATGTCTAAACAATCTCAATCTCGTTTTTCTCATTTGTTCGCTACAGAGATCTAGCTCACACCGACCTTGTCCTCGTTAATTGTGAAACTTTCAAAATTGTCAAATTATTTATACAATTTTACTGAATAAACAAAAGTTCATAACAAATGTATAATACACTATCACAAAATTATTCTACAAATAACAACAATATTTTTTATAAAAACTTTCAATTAAAAAAAAAATGAAAATGATTGTTACAATATACTATTGTTGAAGTAATAATAAATATGATTGAAGAAAGTAATAATTACATTCGATATAAATAATTTAAAATTTACATTATGAAATAAATTGTCGATATACATAAATTTTATCAGATGTATAATTATTTTTTATATATATTTATTTATTTATTTTATTTAAAAAAAGAGCAAAAAGCTGGTCAATGAAGGTGAGCGGGTAATCGGGCATGACTAGTGTTTGTTTCTTAATTTGTTTTTTCTCTACAAATAGTAATTCTCTTTTTAATATTCCAAAATTAGCCCTTTCAACAATATTAGGCTTCAACTTTAATTTGTTTTGTCTTTAAAAAATTATGTAACTTTACTTACTTAGCTTTCAATTTCCATTGTCATCTAATTTTGCCTAACTAATTAGCTAAAATGATCATTTAATTAGGTAAAGTGTGAAAGTTAAATCAATAAAGTTGAATCAAGAAGTTTAGCGACTTTCATAGCCGATTGATAGTTACACAGCTTTTGACTCGAATAGATATTGGAACGTATTATATATTCATAAGTTAGAATGTAAATAACTAAGATACTATACGATTCTTTGATTATAGTATATTTATAATGAATTAACGATTGAAAAAATGACGTACGGAGAACATTGGAAAAAAAAGTCATGAAACAAGTTAGTGAAAAGTCTGTCAAAAACACTATCATATATATTTGGAAGAATTCATTCTCAAAATTGACTACCACAATAATCCTTTTTCTTTAATTAAATCGGTTATTATAATACCATATATTACCTCAATTATTTATTAATAATGTAGGACGTCTACTTCTATTCTTTTCTTACCACACAATCCTTGTGGATTTTGTTATGATTTTTTTTTCTCACTCGATGTTTGTTTAAAGTTTTAATGAAATTTGAATTGTATATGATAGAGTTCATTTGAAAGAGATATTTTCAGTATGATATTCTTCATACTTGAGACTTAAATCTAAAATTTTTGATTAATGATAAAATAATTTTATTATTATATCACAATACGCGTTAGTTAAAGAACGTATATATACCTGAGTATTAAACAAATATCTTTTGAATTATAATTAGTTCTTGCACGTCACCTGTTAATTAGAATTAGGAATATTTTTCTTCTTTCTTTTTCCTTTTCGGAAAACAAACTCCACTATAGAAATTGAATATAATACTTATATACAACATCCCATGTGTATAAAATTAATTAAAAATTACAAAGTAAATATATTTTCTAAGAGATAAATAGGGAGATTTATATATTATTCGTTGTTGAATTGATATGTAAATAAAGTGAATTGACTTTTCATTTGTAGAAAAAAATAAGTTATTGTGAAAATTTTCACAAAGCAACTACAAGGCTTTTCTAAAGCTCCTTACAAGTTGTATACTTGAGAAATTGTTGCAATGCCTTTTAGAAGTTACCTAACCTACTTACAATATGTCCGTTTGATTTATTTACAAACTGCAGATCTTCTGATTATTAATTCGAGAAAATTTTTTACAAGTTGTCTGCTTGAGCTATTTGTAATTCTCTGCTTGATTGCAAGCCATAAGGTTTTTCAAAAGTTGCTTACAGATTATCTGTTTGAACTATTTGCAATTACCTACTTGATTGCAAGTCCGAGAAAGCTACTACAAGAATACAAATATATTTATAACAAAAACATGCTCGTTGCTCCCTATACCAAGTACAATCTTTTTTTTTTCCCTATTTCCTTTCTCAAGATATACACAAAGAGTCAGCATTGAACAAAAACCACATATTGAAACCCAAAGGTGCACACAATCAATTTTGAAGATAACAAGAGATGAAGATAAGGATTTTCCTTATTACTTTGGTTCATCATCATTATCATATCATTTTCAAAATTCTACTTTACCAACCTTACTTTTATTTAATTTTCCCTCAACCACAACATATTACTAATCATTATTTTACTTTACTGTCATTTTTTGTGGTTTGACACCATTAATTTTTTATCTTTTCTTGCCCTCAATAATTACTTTGTTGAGGTTTAGGTTAGTATATAGTAAGTAATGATTGAATTTGGTGGTGGAGTCAGAATCTTTAATAATAAGGGGATTCAAAATCTGAAAAAAAATAGATACACGAAGCAGTAGGAGGGGGTTCTACCTCTACCTATAGATACCTAAAAAGTTATTTTAACCATGTGTAAATAATATAATTTTTCGCTGAATAGGGTTCAGATGAACCCCCAACTTATAAGGTGCCTCCGCCGCTGATTGAACCTTGTAATAAGCTTCGAGAAAATGAAATTTCTTAATCACCTACAAAGTGAATAGATTTCTACAATGATCATATCTTTTTGCTCTCTTGATGACTCGATATACAATTTAAAAATTGAAAAAAAAAAAAAATACTTGCCGATATGTAAAAATAAAGACCTCTTATAAACATAACTTTGGTAAATAAAATAAGTGACGTATACTTGATACTTTGGGGTCATGTCTAAAAGCAACTTTATATTTTTATGGATAAGAATGACATATAGTGGAACTATTGAGTTCTTTTTGGCGTCAAATTAAGCCAACAAAAAGGGAAGAAATACATAACATGTATATTAGACCAGCAAAAAGTGGGAATGGCCCATGAAGAATATATAGTGTATATTATATAATATAAGAAAAATTGAAAAAAATAATAATTAGAAAGTGTAGAAGCACCATGTATATATATGGTTTTATTCATGAATTAGGGAAAGACAAGTGTTGAATATTTAAATTATGAAATATGTGCTAAGACTAGATAGAAGAATATTAATAATGATTAAACTGAAAAAAGACATACACAATTGGACAAAGACACATTATTAGTCTAGTAGTCCAACAAAAAAGTATATATATAAAATATCAGATTCGATTTCATTCCAAATTAAATACTTATGCAATGTATTAGGAGTTACGGGGCATGTACTATTTGGATTAAATTGAAAAATCAAATTGAATGTTAATTTAAATTAATTTTTTGGATTATTGATTTGATTTTAAATTTATAATTTACTTTGTTTATTTTTTTGATTTGGTTTCGAATTACAAAAATGAAAACAAAAGAAAAACAGAATATTATAAATATATAAATATATATAATAATAAAATAAGTAATTTTTATTTGATTTAATCTGATTTGATTTTACATTTTTTAAAATGGATAATATTTAATTTGATCATGATTTTATTAAAATAACCGAAGAAATAATTGTATCAAATCAACAATTTTTATATATATATATATATATTATTTTTTATGACCGATTTTATATATGTAAAATATAGCACTCTAATTAAAAAGAGTACGATATGATACATCTTTTATTTGTTCGGTAATATCGATACGTTATGCATTACTTATTAAGGTTATGTTGTTTAGTATAATAGACGATTAACTAACAATATAACCAGGAAGTTAAACATAGTTAGAGTTTCGACATAAGAATTATACGATTCAAAATGGCAAATGAATAATTTATTTCCTTTTGAATGAATTTTTTCTTTCACTTTTATGTATAATGAATAATTCTACTAATCGAATCAAATCAAACTGAATCGACAAACAATTAAATATAATAATATAATGTATGTATGTACACATAATGATTCAAATCTTGAAGGATTAATTTAGTTTAAAAAGTGATCAGAAGGGGAAAAAAAAGTACAAAACAAGCTACAAGGTATCACGAGAGGAAATAAAGTTGCTACTTGAACAAAAACTCCAATATTATTGATTGGAAAAAACCAAAGTCCAAGTGGACTCATTTAGAGACAAAATTAAATAGGGTCACCTCAAGGATATTTTAAAACTTCAATATTATAATATATTTTTATAATTATAATTTGTATAATTTTGCTGCATAACAAACACAAATATATGTATTTTGTTATACATATAAAAAAGCGGTTGTATATAGCAATATATTTCTGTTTCAGTATACATATACAATAGATTAATTGTATAATTTGTGTTTGTATAAAGCGAAAAAGAGCGAAAGGCATAAGAGAATTGGACATGGGAATATTTGTATAGTATAATTACAAGTGTATATAGGACAAAAATATATGTATTTACATGTATATATACAATCTTCTCTCGTTTTATACAAACAGAAACACATTTATATATTTCCATTTGTATAAGCGAGATAGGTGAGGAAGAGAGTGGCGAACAAGATCTGGAAGAGGGGAGAGAGGGGAACAGAAGTATATGTATATATACAATTTTCTCTCGCTTTATATAAATATAAACACATTTTATATATTTGCATTTGTATGAAAGCGAGAGAGAAAGAGAGTGGCGAGATTCTCCAAAAGAAAGGCGGAATAGCAACAGTTTACTATGGAGTACAATTAAATTAAACTATGTTTACTATATTTTTAATTTGAATAAATAATTTTGCTATTATATATAATTTTTCTTCTATTTAATTCATATATATAATATAATTTTATGACGAAAAAATAGCATATAGTTGCATTTCAATATATTTACAGGGTGCTGCCAAATGTATGAAAATATATACACCTTAATAATTGCAGAACATCAATCTGTGCCCATGTGATCCACTCTATTTTTCTTTTTGCTCAATTAATTATCTTATTCCCTTCACATTGCGTGTTAAATGAAGATCTTAATTTTAATTATACGTATTAAATGAAGATTTTAATTTTAATTATATGTGATAAATGAAGATCTTAACTTTAATTATTGAGTTGGTTTATTTTTGAAGATTTAAATCTTAATTATTAAATATATTTATATTTATTTTTACAATTATTTAATTAGTCTGAATAAGTTTGAGTGATTAAGATCTATAATAAAGCTTTTATATTATTAAATAATTAATTAAGAATTTCTACAAAGATGATAATTTATCGTTATTTAACTATTTTCACACCACCCACAATAGTAGTTCATTGCCACGTACTATTCACAATTACCACCCTCAGCCCAATCACAATCATTATTACCGTCGATCACCAAAATCAATCGTCATTACTCGTGACCATTATCAATCATTTGAAATCGACACCAAAACGACAACAAATATGGTTGATCACTACTATCAACCAATACACCATAAGAGATTATTCAAACCATTATCATTAGTCAACACCATTCCAAATCAACACACAATCACCATCCTTAGTCATAGACGCAACCGTATGATTTGAAGACTTCGAGTACATCAATATTATCTTAGCCCCAGTATGATCACTAAAATAAACTAAAATAAAAATAGTGAAATAGCATTTAAGTTGGACTCGAACCTAGGTCTTGCAGGTGGTTCCTCGAACTTCAATAGCATAACTGCACTCTTATATATGCTCCTTATGGATGCACCGTTCATTATATCCTAATTTTGTTAGTTTCTCAAGATAGATTTATACATATACACATAATTTTTCTGAAGTTAACGGGTGCACGTGCAACTCACTGTAGAAGCGGGTTCGTCTTTGGTTAATTAGTCATCACCACCATCACCACCACCAACTGTCACATAAAAATTCTACAATATTTTTTGATATAATATCATGTCAATTTAATATTTTATTTGAACTTTTTCATTATTTTATGTTTTAAATAAAGATTAATTTTTTATATGTAGATGTTAAATAAATGAATCTTAATTATACAATATTCAAATTTTAATTTTTAATGCAATCTTTTATATTTAAACATGTATTTAAATTCATACCACTATATCTTAATCACATATATTTTGACATTTTAATCTACTTCCAAATTTGGACACCTAACTTTGCTTTTCTTGTTATGTTTAAGATAAAGTTATTAGTACTAATTATTAAACAACAAATTAAAGTATAGAGAATGTGCAACTTTGGTGTATAAGTTATATCTTATATTCAAAATGATGTCTCTTTGTTTCCTAACTCGTGACTGATCAAAAAGTTAAAATAATTAGTATCTTATTGAGCCTATAATTAGCTTTAATCATCTTTGACTTATGGCTTGTAATAATGTGAAACAACTTTAAACTCCAAAAAGTTGGTTAGGAATAATTAGGATATTTGCATTTAATTTTTGTCATCAAGGTGGTGTTATAAATAATTTGCTATAGTTTTGATTATTTTATTAAATCAAAATTTCAACATAAGTGAAACAGATTATTTGATGTATTTGTCTCTATATTTAGTTGAACTTGGATCAACAAATGCCATAAAATGAATTAAAAAATATTCAATTATTCATCCAATTTATTAAATTATATTAATTTATTTTAATTAGCTAAAAATATGAATCATATTTGTATTAGGAAAAATTACATAAATCAATACATTTTAAAAAACAATTACTGATTTTAGCGATACTTTTTGTTTATGACCATTTATAGCAATGCTTTGTTAAATTTGTAATATGTATGAAAAGTGAATATATATGAATTATAATTATTTTTGAAATATATCATGTTTGTTTGGTAAAAAATTGTCACATTGTATTATAAGTGTATTATAATGTGTGTTAAATATATTATTCATCAATAAAACTTGTATTATATGTGAATAATAAATTATTCTTTGTAACATGTATTAAACTTGTATTATAAATGAATTAAAAGTGATCAAATAAAAATATATATTATTACTATAAATGATAAATATATTTTTATTATAATATATTTATGTAGGTTTTCTTGTATTATTTGCATATATTTGATGATTTGGATTTATGTTTTTTTTTTACCTAAAATAAATTTATAATCCAATTTAGTCAAAGATTTTACTACCACTTTAAGATCAGTAAAATCTACAATTCAACCAAGTCAAAGAAGAATTATAGAAAATAACTTAATTTAGCTTTAAAAAGTTAATAAAATTAACTCTAGAAAAAAAAATACTACATAACAAATAAAAATAAAATTGACTATATTTAATTTAACTCCCAAATAACATACCTTCGTCACCTAAGATTTATTTTATATTATATTAAATTGATTATTTTTAAAATTTTACATCGTATTTTAATTATATCAAATAAATTAAGACAGATAGAAAAGCGAAGAAATGAATGAGAGTAGTTTTGCCGCCATACCGACCTTAGTATTCTCTCACTGACTCTTTTTATATAAATTTCATAACCTTCTTAGATAAGTGTACCATTTCATTTAATGAAAATTTTCATTTTTCTCCATTTTCCACATTTCATTCAATTTTCACAACTATATATCTAGTATTAGTTTGTGTTGTTAGTAAAAAAAAAAAAATGGAAGAAAATAGAGTTATAGATATAACAAGAAGTAGTTTTGAGGTGCATAAAGTTGTGTCACCACCCCATAGAAGTACTTTGTTGAAACTTAAAAATAGGCTTAAAGAAACTTTTTTTCCTGATGATCCTTTAAGACAATTTAAAGGACAAACCATTAAAAAAAAACTGATTCTTGGTGCTCAGTATTTTTTTCCTATACTTGAATGGTGTCCTAATTATAGATTTCACATGTTTAAATCTGATATCATATCTGGACTCACCATTGCTAGTCTTGCAATTCCTCAGGTACATTTCATTTTTATTGTGATTTTTTTTCTTGTTTTGAAATTGATACATATGTTAACATTCTGTTTTTTGTTTTTGTTTTTGTTGTTGAGATGCAGGGGATTAGCTATGCTAAATTGGCTAATTTACCTCCAATTATTGGTCTTTGTGAGTATTTTTTCTTTTTTTTGGTTATTTTGATATGTTATACTCGAGCTAAGAGATGGGGTGTATGGTCTGAGTACGTTGATCATAGACCTCTTGGTTGTTTCAGATGGGGTGTATGGTCCGAGTACGTTGATCATAGACTTTGTAGTTGTTTTAGACTTCACTTATGAGATTTTATTTTACTGGTGTTGTAGATTCGAGTTTTGTGCCTCCTCTTGTGTATGCTGTGCTTGGAAGTTCAAGGGATTTAGCTGTTGGACCAGTTTCAATTGCATCACTTGTATTAGGATCTATGTTGAGTGAAGTTGTGTCTCCAACTAAAGATCCACTCTTGTTCCTTCAACTTGCTTTTTCATCTACTTTTTTTGCTGGATTATTTCAAGCATCTTTAGGTTTCTTAAGGTAAAAAAATCATATACTCTTATCGTGGCTCTGTCTCAATTTACGTGACATATTTTTTTCCTGAGTCAAACAGTTTAAGTTTGACAGAAAATTTGCTGGTTGAATCTTCAGTTTTTCTAAAATCTCGAAATTTGAACTGTGTCAGATGAATTAAGACAGATAAGTGCTTAGGAAAAATCTTTTTGTTTAGAAAATTTGACCAGAATGAGAATTTTTTAGTATAATTTGACTTTCTAAAAATATTTTTATTCTATTTATTTTTAATACTTTTACTAAAAATAAAAAAAAATTGATTTAATTTAAAATAAAAAAGTTTTTAAATTTTCTGATCATTTAACAACTTTCTTTTGTTAGAACTTTGATTTTTTTTGTTTTATGAATTTTGTAGGCTTGGGTTTATTATTGATTTTCTATCAAAAGCAACATTGATTGGATTTATGGCTGGAGCTGCTATCATAGTGTCATTACAACAACTCAAGGGTCTTCTTGGAATCATTAATTTTACCAAACAAATGGCAATAATCCCTGTTTTAAGTTCTGTTTTCCACACAATTAATGAGGTTAATTTACTACTCTTTATCTTTTAACCCTCTTTTTAATCTATAGTTTAATAGTCAATGTAACTGTTAAGTCATTAATTATAGTAGTTTGTCTTTCTTGTGATTAAATATAAAACTAAATTTTGTTTTTAGTCTTTCAGCTTTTTGGCACAAATTTTAAGAGAATTGGATTTGTGTGTGTCTTTTCTTCATTTGGTTTATGAGAATACTCACATGATGACTTGGATTTTAATGCACTCATGTGAAATCAAGATTCTCAAATGAAATTTGATACGAAATTTAAGAAATAAAGATTTTTCTTTAGAATTTGTGATCTTGAATTAAAGACGTGTTTTTTTTTAATCTTATGATCTTCAACTTGACACGTAGAATGTTGAACTTGAAAAACCTGTTAAATAATATAGAAAGAGATAAAGATGATTAAATTGAGACGGAAAAAGTAGTTAAATTTAAAATGAGATGGTTATGTACTTTGATAAGAAAAAAGAAAATTATAAATGCTTTTAGATCAACTATTAATCATGTTATAATTAGACTATAGTAGTTAAAAGTTTATTCCCCAAAAAATTGAAAAACAATTTATTCTTTTTTTTATCATTGGAATTTTTTTTTACCTATAAGCCCTTCTAGTTTTTAATTTGTGTTGACTGTGTTAGTCAAAGTAGTTGACTCTTTTAGACCAAAAAGATTTTAAAAGGAAAATATAGTAAGTGCTTCACTTCACTTACATATTACATATTTATTACTACTTCTCTAGCTTAGCACGAAACTTAAAGAAATAATGAAAATCATTTAAAATCTTGAACTTATCGTATAAAATATTTTAAACGAGAGATGTCTTTTTAGGATAGACAGAAAAAAGAAAGTAACACACTTGAATTGAAATCGGAAAATACTAGTTTGAAAGGACTTGAATGATGTAATATTGTATGTGCAGTGGTCATGGCAAACTATATTAATGGGATTTTGCTTCTTGGTGTTCCTCTTATTGACCAGACACATCGTAAGTACAGTCGTTTTAATCTTGTAATCTTAAACATATCATATGAAGTGCGATTTTTAAAAATGTAACGCTTTTGAAAACAGGGTATGAGAAAGCCGAAGTTATTTTGGGTGTCAGCAGGTGCCCCTCTTTTATCTGTCATTATATCTACCCTTATTGTCATTGCAATCAAAGGTCAAAATCATGGCATTAGCATTGTAAGTTTCTAAAAACCAAATAATTAATTTTTTTTATTTACTATTATATATATAGATATATATATATTTGCTTAATCAATATCTTTATTTATTAATAGATTGGAAAATTACAAGAAGGATTGAATCCTCCATCATGGAACATGTTACATTTTAGTGGAAGCTACTTGGGACTTGTAATCAAAACTGGAATTGTCACTGGCATCCTTTCACTTACTGTAAGTTGATCACGCGACGCGGCTCTTTCATTTTTAGTCCGTCTCGAGAAGAATGTCACACAATAGGATGTTGTCACATACAAATATCTAACGATTGTTTTAGACCAGAAGTTGTAGAAGTCGTTCTTTTTTTCTTAAAATACTGTGTCAAGTCAAATGATGTAACATAAAACGGAACAAAGAGCGTATGATGGCGAAACTTGATGTGTTTGTAAAAAAAATTATGTAGGAAGGAATTGCTGTGGGGAGGACTTTTGCTGCTTTAAAGAACTATCAAGTGGATGGAAACAAAGAGATGATTGCTATAGGGCTTATGAACATTGTTGGTTCTTCTACTTCTTGTTATGTCACAACCGGTACGTATATGTACATGATCATGCTCTACATTTATCATCGATTTATTGTGCGTGTGTGTGTGTATATATATGTTGTAACAAACGTTACTTGTGATTGATCAGGTTCATTCTCGCGGTCAGCAGTGAATCACAATGCAGGAAGTAAAACAGCAGTGTCTAACATAGTAATGGCAGTGACAGTGATGGTTACACTACTTTTCCTCATGCCTCTGTTCCAATACACTCCTAATGTTGTACTCGGGGCCATCATCGTTACTGCTGTTATTGGACTTATCGACATCCCTGCTGCTTTTCAAATCTGGAAAATCGATAAATTTGATTTCCTAGTCATGTTATGTGCATTCTTCGGTGTCATATTCGTTTCTGTTCAAGATGGTCTTGCTATTGCAGTAAAGTTTCTTCCTTCCCTTCTTTCGTTCATTACTTTTAAGTTTTTTACGAGTGTTGTTAGTCTTATTATGTTCTGTTTTTTTTTCTCTCTTTTCAGATTGGCATATCAATGTTAAAGGTGTTAATGCAAATTACAAGGCCAAAAACAGTTATGTTAGGGAACATACCTGGTACTGGTATTTATAGAAATGTTGATCACTATGAAGAAGCTTTGAGTGTTGCTGGTTTTCTCATTTTAAGTATTGAAGCTCCAATCAACTTTGCTAATGTTACTTATCTTAAAGAAAGGTTAGTACTACAACTCCCCTGCCCTGCATCGCATTACATTACATTACATTTTTCTTCCTTCCGTACTTATGCATTTGCCATCAAAAGGATTTCGAGATGGATACAAGACTACGAGGAGGAAGGAGCCAAGAAACAACCGGGGCTTAGAGTTGTAGTCCTCGATTTGTCTCGTAAGTTATTCCTTCCTTCCATGAGGAAACAGTTCCTTCCAGCTCCACTGTCTTCTTTCTGATAAGAAAAACTTATTTGTTGTCAGCTGTGAGTTCTATTGATACAAGTGGAATCTCATTGTTCAAGGATTTAAGTATGGCATTGGAAAAGAAAGGACTTGAGGAAAGTATCACTAAGTGCTCGTTTGGATTAACTTATTTTTTTTAGATGTTTTTAGAATAAGTTAAAAGTCGGAAACTTTTTATCTGTTTTACTTTTCAGATGAAATCAAACTACTCTTTAACACTCCCCTTTTTGTATTCTATTGCAGTTTGTGTTGGTGAATCCAATAGGTGAAGTAATGGAAAAACTACAAAGGGCTGATGAAACCAAAGATTTGATGAGACCAGATGTTCTTTTCTTAACAGTTGAAGAAGCAGTAGCTTCACTTTCTTCAACTGTTAAGTATCAAATACCAGAACATGTTTGATATTTTTTTTTTTCTGTTGTTTAAGCTTTTGTAATTCTATTTGGTTCTATCAATCACCTTTTAGATTTACTATAATACTTTTGAATTGTAAAACCAAAAACATTAGCTAAGAAAGCATTATTCATATCAATACAAATAATTTGTTTAAACCACCTCATCTTTACTTGAAAGGAATAGTTATTGTAGTTTATGGTGAAACCAAACTTCTCTAAGACTGGGGTCCACAGACACCAAAGCTATTGTAATGTATCCAGAAGTTTAACCTTTTTTAAAAAAAAAAAAAAACCTCTCTACCTTTACAAGATAGTTTTTGTAATGTATCTAGAAGTTCAACCTTTTTTTAAAAAAAAAAAATAACCTCTCTGCCTTTACGAGATAGTGGTAAGATTGATCTACCCCCCTCCAGGTTGCACTAGTGAGATTTCGTTGGGCATGTATATGACGTTTAATACTTGTTATCTTAAACATGTCGTATAGCAAGGAGTTAGATACTATTTCTTTACCACTCTCCTATTTCTCTTCCCAAACAACTCATGAGTGATTCTACCATATAAAGAAAGGAAGTAAATGAATGTATGTGAGTTAGTACATTAAAACACATACAAGGGGCAAGGACCAAAAATATTTCATTTTTGATTAGAGAACTTTTGCAAGATTGTTTCTTATGCTATGTATGACTCAGATTTGTTGAGCAGTTACAGATTAGTTGGTATTTACAAAGATACAGACACAAATTATACATTTAAAGGGCGATAAATCGGAAGTCGATTAGAAGGAGATCAGTCACCTAATAAAAATGTGACGATCACAAAAAACTATGAAATTGTTCTTTGGTTAATGTTCAAATGAACCAGTCACTGATGGTGTCAAGCATTAGCTTTGCTGTATCAACTCTATAACGTTTACTATTGCCTCTTCCTCTGGTAGAGTGAATAACCAACAAATGCAGACATAAAAAACGTCCATAGAACCTGTGATTACATAATAGAATTTAAGTCAGAACTTACAGAGAGGGAGGGAGGGGGGCAGTCAAGAAGACGAGGAAAATAGTGTACCGTATTAATCATTTGCCATCGTTCAAGCCTTTTAATTCTTGACTGCATGTCTTCTATTACACCATCCAATGGTGAAATCTCTCGACTGGGAGAGGACTCTGAAGATGAACTGCTTCCCTGTTTGCAATACACAAAGCACTGATCAATAAGTGACTGACTAATCACTACACTTGATTTCCAACAGTAAGTTCAACCTAGATGTGTTATAACAGTGTTGAAACATACCACAACGTCGAAGTAGTATGTGAGTGAGCTCAATCTACATACTATTACACTGTAGACGCGTACCATAATGTCAAACTAGTAGATGAGGGAAATAGGTGGTGTATCACATGAAGGCATATATGATTCATGAATTAATGGGAAGCACGAGAAATAGCTTCTTTACTGAAAGTCAGGCCGTCATCCATACGGCTTTTGTTGTTAACACTTGTGATTCCTTCGGCAAATGTTTATTAAAAATTAAAAAAGAAACGAAAAATTCTTTATATTCTCTACAGGAATATAAATCTCTGGAATGGGAAACAACTCCTAGCAAAGCATGACATAAAGTAGAGATCTCCTACATAGATCTTATTCTTCCTTGTGCCTTATCTTTCACTAAATTTGTACAGATCCCAAGAAATTGCAATTTCCAGGTCCTGCGAGACAACTTCCTTTCAAATGATTTCAGGCCTACCTTGTCCCATTCAATACCTTCACTCACCGTGATTTTACATCTACATATCGGTGCATTTGGTGGTCGACGCAAAACATGACCATTTTATCTCAAGCGACATTTCATGTTATCCTCGATATGTACTGCTCAATCTTTCTAGCAATTATAATCATTTCTAATCTTGTATGACAGCATATAGCATCCACACTCTGCAACACTCATCTTGTTGATGTATTGAACTTTAGCCTTCCAATACTCACCATATAATGTTGTTGGTAGACATTTTTCTATGATGCAACACTCATCTTGTGGATGTATTGGACTTTAGCCTTCCAATACTCACCATATACCTGGGTAGCATTTCTCCATTTTAACCATCCTATTTTGATTTTATGCGTACATCTTCATTTGTTATTCCATTCTCTTGGAACAATAAACCTAGCTGTCTGAATGTTTATTTGGGCATTGCAATCCCGTTAGTCTGATGTTGTATTATGTTAGTTAGCTCATCCATCCAAGGTTAAGAAGCACTGGTGCAATGCTGATCTGTGGTGTAAACCCACGGTGGTTATGGGAACCGCTTTTGTATATCCTACTACCATTTTCAAGCTAATGATGATTCCTTCATGTCCTTTACGGAATTTTATATTTATGAACTTTTTTTCTCCAACACCCACCACCAAAGGACCTTTCTAGGTACTAGACATTTGGCAAAGTTTAACCCACTTGTGAGTTTTTCTCTCCAAGGTAGATCGGAAAACAAGACATGTGGCCGCATAAATGATACCTACATCTAAGGGCAACTCTCAAGTTTTCTTAGTGCATAATGTACCCTAATGTGTACTCTCTCTTTACTAAAAGGTGATGATATTCGAAGCACTGATGGTCAATACACCTTATTTTGCTATCAATTGGGACATCAATTTCTAAAAAAAATTAAATTAACTTGGAAGACCTTATTTTGCTATTAATTGGGTCAATGCACCTTATTTTTTTGAAGAACGAGGGTCAATACGCAGGCATTAAAGGTACTAAAAAGTATGTACCCAATTTCAATATTTAAAATGTTAAAGAAACTCATATTTACTGTTGATTACCAAAAGTGTGCGCCATCATATTTGGTAAAGAGGGAGTATAAGAGCCAAACAATAGCATTGCATAAAACCCCATCATACCTCAAAATAGTGAAAAAGCATCAGTCAATCACAAACCAAACCAAACCAAATGAGGGTTTGGGAAGTTTATAGTTTTAAGTAAAAGACTGAGTTGGGGTTTTAACCCAAAAATTGAGCAAAAGGACAAATCTGGACAATTTGTTTTAGTTGGAAGAACAGAGATGAAACAAACAATGCTCAAGGTTTAAAGCATAAAAAATGAACAAATTGTTTTAGTTGGAGGGACAAAAATGAAACAAACAATGCTCAAGGATTAAAGCATAAGAAAACCATAATCGAAGGACCAGAGATATTAATTTTCATATTAAAAGAAAAAGGAAAAATTCACCAAGAAGGATCTTTATATAGGTTGAAGAAAAAAGAGAAATAATAAAACAAAACAAAACAAGAAATGAAACCTCATGGATAGCCTAGAAGATTTTCAAGCTTGGAGGAAGACGGAACTATCAGCAGAATTTCTAGTGCAAACCAATTTCAACAACCATTCTTCTTTAATTAAGAAAAACCATTTCCAACAAGGCAACAACCATGTCCAGACCATCGTCCAAGTCAATCAGTAGCCCTACCATCATTAATCCAACAGCCTAACCAAGTTTTCAGATTAAAGGTTAAGTCAAATCTTGTAAATTGTTGATGAAATCCTATATTTGTATCAAATACTAACTTGAGCCAATTCCCATTTTGATTTGTAAGAGTGAAAAGTAACACTAATGGCATAGTTAAACACAAAATGTGTCTCAGCAAATCATGAACAATGAGAAACTCAGAAACAAATGTTCGAAGTAAATATTGGCCTCAGCCACTTCCAAGTTACTACACCATAACAGGAAAGGGCACTGATTATCATGCGTATAAGCAAAACCAAGCTTCGGTGCTTCTAAAGCTTCCTGCTACATTTATCTAATATCAATACATCAATTAAGAGAAACTAAAAAATTGAGGTATGCCCGCCCGCCAAATAAGATTTACCTGAGATTGTATATATTCCACAAGTTCTTGCAGCCTTGCTGCCTGCTGAGAATGGATACCACTTGAACTTCCCCTTAGTGCAGGCAACCTTTCTAGAACTAGTTGAAGATAACTCTGTGAAGAAATTTAGTAAATTAAGCTATCAGTTTGGACTGTTTCTGACGTGAGACAGAACATCTGTCCGATAGTAATAGCAATGTCAAATCAGAAAGAAAAAAAATGCCGGAAGTCAAAACCTTTGTGGTATATGAACCATCTAGTTTGAGTGTTGAGCCAGCGGCTGCCACAACCTCTTTATTGATCCCTTTAATCTGTATGTAAGGACTAGGAACATCTTGTAGATGATCAACCTCTATAAGAATCTGAAAAGAAGAACCCTTTACTTCCCAGACACAGTCGCATACGAAAAAGTGTGCCTTAATAGGTAATATCAACTATACATAACACAAAGAAACAAGAGACAGAATATATTAAAGGGTTTAACATTGAAACTAATTGTGAAGGAAATAGAGTGCAGCATATTAACAGGGAAACATAAATTATCAGGAATCAGTCCTGAAGCACATCAGATAAAAGATAAATGAGGTTCAACAAAATTACTGTGAAACACCTAGGAAGACTACTGAAGACCTAATAGCAACTACTCATATCAGAAGTCACATAGGGATCATGACTGTCTACTATATGCTACAGACTAAAAAGCAGTCGCTGATCATCCATCTATTTATTTTTTACACATTTAAATACATATGGAGCTTCGAAAACCCAGTTATATAAAAAAAAACTCCACAAAGATCTAAAGCTGAAACTGATTCAAGAAGTTCTCAAGAAGCTTATTTGCCTTGTATTCCATGATCTAAACCCAGTCATGACAAAATGTTTGAGTTAGCCCAAGAGTTATTACTAAGCTGGTCTTCATCAGTTTAAGATATAAATTGTATCTCACACCTACATACATCTTATATTCCATGATCATTTAAGTCGTGAATACATCTTCCTTTTCTCTTATTTCTCACAGAAGACAATAGACAAGTCTTAAGTGTATTTCAGTATGATAAAAAAAATCCATAAAACTGATAGTACCTTTCCATCTTGGTAGATATAAGCTGAAGCTTCAATATACGCGACTGCTTGATACCTGAAATCAGAAGCTGTGAAGCATAAGAATTTGATTAAAAATAAACTGACTGGGAGAGTGATCATACAAATTGGGATAGAGGAAGTAATACTTATGAGAAAGAATTGAGATAATATGGACTAAGAAGTGTTAAGTGAAAAGGAGGGGGGGGGGGGGGGGGGTTAATCATCACAAGGCAGCTAGATTGGATATGTTTCTCTGTTCAATGAAATCAGAAGGAACTTTTAAGAATATCATACATATCTGATCATAGCCCCCTATTATGCTAGATGCTAGAATGTGGAAACTGGGAAATAGTAGACATCCTACTTCAAGTTTGAAAATTGGTGGCTCAAGTGGAAGGCTTCAATGATGTAAATACCTTTAGTTGATTTCGTAGGGCAACCATAATGTTTTTATTTTTTTGTAGATACCCACCGTGAGTTGTAAGATCCCATCTCAACAGTTCAAGTTTTTGTGAAATATGGTTATCTTTATCTAGAAAAAAGAAGTGTTAAATGGAAGAAAAAGGGTAGAAGCAGCGGGTTGCAGAGACATTCAATATTTCCTAGGGTCATTTTGAGAAAAGTGAGCCTGGTTTGTTATCCTTTAAACAAACTGTATCTTGTTCTTTTTTCTTGCTTACTCCATGCAATTTTGATGGCCTATCCAGTAAGTAGGTTGCAATCAGATTGCCCCCTATTTCTGAGAACAAGTATTTTATTTACTCATTACCATAAGAGGAAAAAATGGTAGAATAAAGCTAGGATTAACTATTGGTGAGAAAAAGATAGATTAAATGCCCTGAACTATTGATACAACAAAAGTGGAAATGAAGGGATGCATGAGCAAAAAATGGCCCAATAAAAACTAGCTTCCATTGTCAAATATTCCACATACCCAAGATTAAGGAGTCCTGCAACAGTACTAATGCTGATATCGAAGTCCACTTTCGGCTGAATAATATAATTTCCTTCTCTTATAGGCTTCATATGTAGCAGTAGAAAACATAAGCCAGTATGGTCAAGCATTTGCACATAATTTCAGAAAAAGGAACTGTACAGCATGTCCATTGGTAAATACATTTGTATGCATTTCAAACCACACACCTCACGTATTAGCAATGCGAACCTTCCTTCACATATTCTGACTCTAATGGAATCACTCTCTGTTAACTGGCCATTGGCAGGTATTCCATGAAGCCTCAAGTATATATCAATAAAATTCTGGACGGAACTACATATCTTGGTAGGATCAAGAATTCTCAAAATGTCTTGATATGCCACCTGTAAACAGTTTGCTAGTTAAAGTAACATAATGAAATTATTCTAGGTCCTTCTTAGTAGCAGAAAGGAAGCAACAGACCTGTTTATTGCTTTTCAGCACAAACAATGAACTCTCAGGGGAGAGCACAGGATCAAAATCATTCCTGATTTTTAGCTGCAGAACAATAAAGGCAAGGCACCATGAATATTGCTAGCATTTTACTCAATAACAGATAATCGGATTTCTATTGCCACTTTATGTCAAAAGCCACTTCAATTACATGATATTGTATGAGACTTATCTCATGCACTGTTACTTATTACAAAGTATAAAGTTATACATAATGCACCAAAAAAATGAAGTAATTACATAAACTTCCACATTGTAGCCATGCAAAATTAACATTATTAAGAGTTGATGCCAAAAGAACAATTACTCAAATTTCTAGTAGCAAATTCTTCTTGATTTAGATGATGATTAAATTCCAACGCACAATTATGTCCAAATTTAAACTATCTAGTGAATTCTATGTAAAAAATGTCAAAAGTAAACGTGTTTCCAGAATAGACTAACATGTGCATGAACAAGATGTGGCTCAATGTACTGCTGGAACATTGGAAACACCGTTGTCATAATTTCATTTTGGGACATAAAGCAGCCAACTCTACTCTTGTCTCTTTGAACTCGAGAAAGAAGATGTGAATGCACACCTCCAACCTGTTCCAAAACGGGGCAATAAAATCATTGGTGATAAATTTCTTAGCTGAATGCTTTCACAAAAAAAGTGGAGTAAATTCAATATATCATGTATAACATCATCATACTTACAACAGCAATCCACAAATCCAGTGATTTTCTGATGTCGGGGTGCAAAGCATAAACACCTTCAAAGATGACCTAGCAACATTAAGCAGATCTTACTCAGCTTGCCTAATTACTTCTCTTTTTTTTTGGAGAAAGGTAATGTTGTATTCATCAACATTAAGGACATTCTGGAGACCTCCAAAAATTGGTTCCAACACAAAAACAAGAAGAAAAACCTAGCTTACCTAACTACTAAGGTTAAACAGCAAAAGCCAACAGCTAAACCCACAGTAAACTTTACAACTTTGAGAAGGAAACAATTTTACTTACCTGATTCGACCTATGTCCTCTATTTTCTTATTTAGATCGTACAAAGACTTAGTAAAAGTAAGAAAAAATTCATGCATACTACCGCCACTCATTCTTTTTTTGTGTCTTGTTCTTCTTATTTCTTTTTCTACTTTTTTTTTTTTTTGGGGGGGGGGGTGGTCATACCACTCCACATTCTTCAGAAACTTCAAGCTCCTTGAAGCCACTACGAGCGCCTGTTTCAAGGTCAAAGACAGGTACTTTCGTTCTTCGGCAATTTCTGATGTCACTGATATTCTACAAATGACAAAAACAAGTCAGGAACTGAGAAGCATGGCCAAGGAAGGAAAAGCATACAGGACTACCACAAGTCATGCCAAATACAAGCAATCCAAAATTATTATCCCAAAAGTAAAGACTTCCAAAAAATTTCACTCATTGTCGTTTTAGAAAGTAATAAGTTCTCGGCCTTTTAACTGAGATCAAGTGTAATATCTGCACTTATCATTTCTTTTTTAAATAATTAGTACATTATTTTTTCAATGTAAGTAGAATGTGCAATGGGTACTATAAAGTGAACAACAAATTACAAGCTCCTGAAAAGACAGGACAATCTCAATGCAGAAGAGAGTAGCTTTCCGCTCTTCCATACATGGACTACAATGCCAGATGAGAAACTAAAATTTGGCCTTAGGTAATGAATCTATCACAAGACAACTAAATGAGAGTCTTTTAATTGAAGAACTTCTCTGTACCAAAAATTAATGCTCTCATACACTGGAGAAAAAGGTTTGTACCAAGACAACTAATGAATCCAAATACCCTAACAAATCCCCATTTAAAGGATATAGAAGATTTAAATGGCCATCCATTCAGTGACATATGGAAAAGAGGTTGAGTCATATGTTGCTCATCCACTAATCCGGTCGAGGTTGAGCCATATGTTGCTTATCCGCCAATTTGAAGATTACTGTTTTAAGTCTTTCAGTCAGCACCTTATATATTATCTCATAAACAGAACCAACCAGGCTAATAGGCCAGAAATCTCTCAACTCTCTGTCCATTTCTCTTTGGAATAAGAGCTATATATGATTACCAGACCTCTTCCTCTTCAAAGGATCTTTGTAGTCATTGCTTCTCTTCCTCATTTATGCATACATTCCACAAAGTTAAACTCTGGCCCACATCCACATGACATTTCCCAAAGAAAAACCCTCAGACTTGAATTTCTTAATAACGCAATTTATTGATCTATTTGAAGGACTTTGGTAGGGGAAAAAAGAAAAGAAAAAAGGACTCTGCTGGTAACCTTATTCACCTTCCATCTTCATTCAAAGTAACAAACGGAGCTGCAATTTCAAGAAAAGATTACAAGAGCAGAAATGAAGGAAGGATGATGTACCTTTGAAAGCAAACCGAGATCAAGCGAGCTAAAATCATCATACTTCAAGTCCTTTACATGTTCAGACTTGTAATAGCTTTCAAGGGAAACAACTTCACAACCAACAATATTTGCCATCTTACGAGCCAAACTTGTTTTCCCAGATCCACTTGGACCTCCTATAATGTCAACAAAATTAGGGGGAAAAGGGAGGCTAAATAAGATGCTATTCAATTTAAAACATTTTGATTTTTTTATTTAAGATACCGAATGACAATATGACAGAAGATAACACTTCTCAACATTTATTCCTAACCAAAGGATCCAGTAGCAGTATAGCAAGAACTATATTTACTAGGACCAATAGTAGAAATCAAATTACCATCATAGTCAAATTTCAATGTTAAAAGAACTATATTTTTCATGATCAAACTAACACATTGATATTTTTTAATAAGGGAAAAGAAGCATGTTATTCCTTTTGGGTTTCTAAAATCAGCATATTGCCTCCCTGTGGTATGGAAATAAGTTAAGAGACACCTTTTGCATTGAAAACTATCAGTTGCCTCACCCTCTTATATGTATACATCGAATACAATTTATATGCAGAAACTAAGATAAAAGCCCTAATACCCTCCAAAAGCAATTCTCTTCTATTTGAGGATACAGAATAGCTATATTTTTGTCCAATTCGTATAATTTTATCTTGTTAACATTTAGATAGTTCGATGATGATTTATGGAAATAGAATGTGCAGTTGCAGTTTAGATATGAGACAGGGGGTAACATGAAGTTCCAAAATCTGTATAGGGGTAATTACACTTTTTTCCTTCTTTGAGTATAGCTAACAGGTATTTTTTGAACAACATAAAATCCTTATCCTTAAAGAAAAATTTGTTAGTGCAACAGTTCTGAATAATTAAGAATCACGGTAACTTCAGTTAGGATGAGTTTCAGTATATTTTGGGGAGGGAGAGGAGAGAGAACTTTGTTGTTCATTATACCTATTCCTACTATAACTGGAAGACCCTTGTTTTCCAGCAAAGCCTGCAAAAGAAACCAGTAATAAAACTAAATTTCTGTTTGTGAAAAGAATGAGCAGATGTTCTCAGAATTCGATGAAAATGTTAAAAATTATTAATCCCATAGTATGAACCTGGATTGCTTGGACAGAAAGAAGTAATCCTCTGTCTAAATCATATGAATCAGGCATGGGAGCAAGCTGCATGGCATCCCTGGAAGAAGTAGGATCTGTTGCTGTTTTATGAGCGACATTGAAACAAATGGACAATAGATGATATGCAGGTCACTGCTTGCTGTCAGTAAGACAAACATACCAATAACAAAGCCATGAGCAAGTGCTGGATCCGGCGAGACAAATTGCCATGTTGCTAACACAGGTTCCATTTTGGACTTCGTGGGCGAACGCGTCCAAGGCTGGGATAAATCTTCTAGCCGATTAACTGAGTTTGAACTAACACGAAGTGGCTTTGGAGCTGTGAACAGCCTCTCTTGGTTGCTGGCTAAAACAGCATTAGGTGCATTAGACAATGGTGGTGTATTCAGACGTGGTACCCCTACGAATGCAAAATAAATTATCAGAACACAAATATCTGCTTGTTGAAGTCACATCACCAATTATGTACAAGAGTCGCACAGTCAACCTAAAGTTAGTTAATAACCAATGAAGGTAAACTTTTTTTTTTAATAAAGAAATTTTATAAAATAGGGATCAAGAAGATGCAATGAAGGTAAGCTTTTGACATGTTTAAGTTTGTGGATCCCAGGAATCATAATTAGGCAACAAGCACTAGCCCTATCCATGATATTCTAGCCTGTGTTGTTATCAGGAATGATAGCTTCTTAGGACTTGCTTATACTGTCCAATTGTTGCAATGAATTTTCCTTTTTCACAATTTACCTTGGAAATATATAAATTTTCTAGTGTTCCATAGACCCCTGCATGCCAAGGGCACAGTAGAGGATACATGTCATCACCCCCTACTTCCAAAGAAGAGTCATGTCATTCAAATTCGCTGGTTGCAAAAGGTACGGATCTAAAAGAAATTCTGTGTATAAAGTCAATATCAAAGAGCCCTTGATGCCACCACAAGCAAGCAGCAGTCAAAAGATTAGAAGGTGGCATGCCCTCATCCACCATCAATTTCCTAAGAAAATCCCTAAAAAAATGCTAGACGCTGTTTGATTTGTCATTGCTAATAAAAGCTACACCAAAATCCAAATTATGGAGTCCTACCTATGACATGATGTTTGAAAAGATGGAAACCCAACAGCTTAACCACCATAATCAAACTCAAAAATCTCGTATACATTCACAAGCACTCTGGATTCACGTTTAACTATCTCAGTAGAAAAGACAGATTTTCTGCCAGATTCATTACTATAACTGACCAAGAGTTCAAATGATTAAATTTTGAACTGATAAATCAATGGGATACTCTTAAACCAGTGGGAGAAACAAAACAAACGATAAAACTGCATCCAAGAGATGACCTTTCCTCTCCAGAACCATCTCTAGATATGATTTGGTAATCCAAGGTCCATTAACACCCATCCTTGATGCTTCAGCTCCAACCATCTAAAAAGACAGTATGAAAACAAAGAAGAAGAATACAATGGGTTAACCATCCTAGAAGCAGGTACTTCAGAGAATGAGGTAAAACAATACATACTTTTCTATTTATTCCCCTCAAAACTAGATATGTTTCGCCAAGAGTATCGATGGTTTCCAGTGAAAGTGAAAAGTTGCCCTCAACAACTGATGTTGATGCCCTTTTGTAACTTACTACTACATTGTATCCCAAAGTCAGTAATCCACCCAGAGTCATCCGTCCAACCTACAAAAATTTCAATATAGTAAGAGTAAGAACAATGGCAAATGCCTTTAGGCAATAAACAGAAAGGATTACACAAATAAACATTGACATGAAATATTAAGGCAACTAATGAACCTAGATCAACCGATAGAGAAGGGTAATGACAGACAATTAATTTTGAAAGAGATGTATCTTGAGTTCATTAAAGTTCATTAGGATCACTTTAATGCAATAAGAAACTAAAGTTAAATCCTTTACCATAGTCCACTCAACAACATATCCATGAAACCGACAGTTCAGTTCTGCAGACCTTTATTTTTCATAAAAGCTTTGCTGCAGTTGAATAAGTCTAATATATGATCAGTCCTCAGTTGCGTTTAATTGCAACTGCTGACTACAGTACCCTTGGGCCACAAGTTAGAAAAGGTTCCTCCTCGAGCTATTGCAAATATTTAACAACAACAACATACGGAGTGAAATCCCACAATAAGAGGTCCATGTGGCACAAATTAGAGGATAAAACTAGAGGTCACCTGAGATAGAGGATGTTTGGATTGGCTTTTAAAAAATAGTTTGTAAGCTAAAAGACATAAGTTGGGACTACCCAACTTTAAGCTTTTAGCTTATTTTTTGTACTTTTTGGCCTAAAAGTAAAAACACTTTTTATCTTTTCCAAACACCACAAAATATAGAAAAAGAGCTTAAAAGCCAAAAGCACTTGAGATACGTCAATCCAGACACCCTCATAATTTGATCTAAATAAGAACTTTATAAGCAACAGTAAACAGGTGTGTGATATTATGATGATTGACCGCGGTGAATAGTGATGAAGTAAACCTAATATCACTCAGGGAGTTGCCGCCAAGGATTTGGTATAATAGATCAGTCTGTGATATGTGGGTTAGCTGCCATCAAAGTTCAAACCTTGCGGCAAACAAAAGTCAAGTATTTAAGTGAAGAATGGTAAAGAGGTTAAGAGGCTGGCCCATTATCCTCTGGGTTTCGAACACACTGGCCTCAGGGATTACTCGACTATCAAAAAGATCACGTAGAAAATCTGAAACGGCCTAGTTTGTAATACTTTTGGAGGGGGGCTACTTTGATGTAGTATACCTGTGGATAAATAGGGAAAAAAGTTATCATTCTCAAAAAAAAAAAAAAATCTGAAACGGCCTAAAATTCCTCAAAATCAGTGTGGACTAAGCTCGGATAATACCAACAAATTTGATTAAGGCCTATTTCTTTCTTGTAGACTTTACACTGCTTTTCTTATAGATGGCTACGCTTTCTTCATTGTTTTCTACTTCTTTTACTTGGGTTAGATGCAATTAAGCTGAGGTTCTTTCGGAGACAGCCTCTCTACCTCCACGAAGTAGTGGTAAGGTTTGCATACATTCTACCCTCCCAAGACCCCACCTAGTGGAATTTCACTGCTCTGTTGTTACCGTTGTTGCTTGTTCTTTTTACACTTACACTAGGTCTGGTGTTTTCTACAAGTCTCTTCATCCAAAATAAGGAATGGACACATATATTTGCGTAAGTATAAGTGAGAGATTTAGAGAACCTCTTACTTAGAGAAACCTCATGTTTTATTTAAAAGACAAAATTGTTTATTATTGGAATAAAATGAATTTAGATAGAATACAACACATATAGATGATTTGTATAACTAATCTTAACTAGTTTAAAATTGAGGCTAGATCATTACTCGAATATCAGAATAAACCACTTACCTCAAATTCGGCTTTGGGACGAATGATGAAATTTTTGTCAACTATACGTTGATCGCCCAGAGATAGATAGTATCTGATACCTGACTGTCGTACCTTAATCCAATCATTAATGCGTGCTTCTTCACTGGCAGATGGAGGTCTTAGGTACATCTCAATAAAACTATGAACACAGCTCCAGAAAGTCAGATGTGACTAATCACTACAAAGAAAAGTACAAGCACTATGGAGGAAATAATTCAGCCATAGTGCTAGGAAAACCTAGAGGCTAGAACTCACTTATCGACTTGTGCTTCCTTTTCATGAAATACATGAGATGCATGTTCACCTTCGATTTGCTGCACTAGGGGAATTTAATCAGTGCCAGATTTATGTTTCTTCCATTAAAAACACAGCTAGTATTTAAAGGTAGAGCGCAAAGGAACTATGAAAAGTTCAAATAACTCTATCAGGAATCTTTTTTGGATTACAACATCAAACAAGGATAGACGTCTTCATATTAAAAATACAGGTCGAAAAAGGAATGATCCTAAGAAGCATGCCCTTTATTTGGGAGATAGCAGTCTCCCGAACTGGAGGTATATATTACAAACCAAACACTGTCTCCTGAATTATCAAATTAATCCCCTAATTTGGATAAGTTATACATTTAATGAGTGACTAACTTGGTGTCAACAGAAGTTTTTTGAAACTGTTTTTTTTATTGAAACTGATGTTGTCAATTAAAGTTCTAAAAGAGCATATGTAGCAAAAAAGCTTCTTTTTAAAAAAAAATAGAGACGCTAATTTTGAATGCTACATGAAGAACATAAGCCAGATGACAATACGGCAAACAGGATGTAGAAGATTATCACATTAGTGATTCAAAAAGAAGCCTATTAACTGAACACATAGCTTTGAATGATCAAATGTATAATCTACACATTAGACCATGTGCATATCCAAGGTAAAAAGCACAAATCAGCTACAGGAAAAGTATTATCATTGGAAAGGGGGTAAACTACCATTCAACACCATCAATAAATGCTTAACAAGATCTCCAATTGTATCAGGGCCAGCAACACTGCAACAACAGCACACCCAGTGTGATCCCACAAGAGGGGTCTAGGAAGGGTGGGGCATACACAGACCTTATCCCTACCTTTGTGGGGTAATGGGTTGTTTCCGATAAGACCCTAGGCTCAAGAAAATGTTTTATAGGGCCAGCAACATTGTGACAGAAAATGTCAGCGATCGTGTCAGCATGACATACATTTTCAGGAGTGTGGACTAGACAATCTCCCTCATGAAAGTAAGAGCTCATACCATTAAATTCCATAGAGAAACTTTAGAAATTAGAAGTGAACCTTACATACCTCACTTTTGCATTTGAGCTTGTAGATTGGCTCTCTAAATGATGACACAAAACTGTTGTTAATTCTAATCTGCATAAATACATAGGGAATCGAGAATAAGATTTTGCAAGAAGACAAATTAGCATGAAAGACTTCAAATTTACCTGAGCATGATGAAGATCTGGTTCAATATGCTTCCTGAACAGAGGGAAAATACTGTCGATTAGGGAATCCAGCGGGCAAGATTCTCCTATATCGTACTGAACTTTAGAAAGGAGACTGAAGTGAACACCGCCAACCTAGTGACAGGTACACAGTATACTCTATTTGATTAAGTCATATAAGAGTAGTTGCTCCATGGTTAAACAGAATGTAGCATAAAAAGATATTAGATTTTACCACGGCAACTCGTATATCTAGCAAAGACCGTAGTTTAGCGTGCAAAGCATAAGCACCATCAACTACTACCTATAGAAACAATGATCATCAACATAAAAATATAAAAAGGACTGGGAAACAAATAGTAAGCATTCTCACCACTCCTGATGAGCTGCTTTTTATTGCTTTTGTACCAACGCGTCTTCTCCCTTGGAAATCAAACACTGGGATAAATGTATCATGGCCACTTATCAAGTCCTGCCCAAACGATCAGATAAAGGACCACAACACAAATTTAAGGAGATTAAACTATTCTAAAAATATTTACAGTATTTTTTTTAAGAAGTGAGCTGTTCGAATTTATAAGGCCAATTGAACAATTTGTTGAGGAGATCATATATTCCTAGGCTGTTGGGACTGAAATCTACAGACAACTGAACTTTACAATAAATTATATCATCCTAAACCAGAAAAGAAAAAGTCAGACTCTTTTTGGGCCTCGAAGCAAATAGCTTTTGTACATAATCTAACTTCAATAAACAAAGATGGAAAATGGAACAAAAACCATACCTCAAGATTGTTGACAAGAAGATCAAAGTCAATTAAATCCATATCATTCCCATCATCCACTCCAGTACGATAATTCTCCATTGACACAACAATACAACCAAGCACAGATGCTACTTTCTCCGCTAAGCTTCAGAAATGATTGAATTCACATGATTATGCCAAGCAATAGATAAAATCTCCACTCCGCGACTACCATTCTCAATGACAAGCAAACAAAGGACTAACTATAAACAAAGCTTACCTCGTTTTACCCGACCCACTTGGTCCACCAATTCCAACAGTTACAAGACCATCTTTCTTAGAACGAAGCTCTTGAATAGATTTTACCAACAAGTAGTATCCATGATCAAATGACTGCAATATTTCAAAATTATAAAAAAAAAAAAAGTTTCACCTTTATATTCATACTTTCAAATACCATAACAAATACACAAGGGTCCGTGCTTATTAGCACGATCATTCAAGATATGAAAAGGGAAATCATACCACATGAAGAGGAAGCGATTGAAGAATGGAAGGTGAAGAAGATGAAGTAGAAGGCTGTTGTTGGTAGTAATCGCGACCACCTTCTTGCAATACTCGCTGCACAACATCATCATCCATAACCCCACAAAGTAATTTGCGATTGTTTCACTAAAAAGGATTGAACTTTATCGTTTTGGGGCTAAATTCAATGGTTCAAATTGGATTTTTGGTAAAACCCTATGGATTGGGGAAAAGGGATTTTGTGGATTTGGTTTGTAAAGTTAGCTAATTGTTGTAGAAGAGATGAACATTCAAGTCTTGTATTGTATTGTATGTATATGTATGCGTGTGCTTAGAGATTTTTGGTGTACAACACTCAACTCTCCCGCTCGGGATTTAGCATTTCAAGAAGATGGAAGGTATCGTTGTTGAATTACCCTTTTAGATTATTTACCGGAATATTTTCAATACTTCTCTGGTATATCGAAGCTAAAAATATAAATTATTAGGAGGGGATGATTGATCATGTATCATTGTGAAAGTTGAATGTAGTTTTTTTATTGAAGAGTGAAAAATCATATTTGAAAATTGAAGTTATGTTTCATTATCGTTACGAATGAATTGGAGTTGTTTTCAACTTTTTGAGAGTAAATTGGAGTCAAAAGGTGTCATTTTTAAAATGTTGAAAGTTATGACGTTAAATTTTGAAATTCTACGTCTAAATATGTTTTTTGAAGTTTAACTTTTCGAAAAAGTGGAAAAAAAATTCATAATTGAACAACAACCTCATATAGTAACTTTTCAAAGCTCGAAGACCGAAACAACTTGATTAACGTTAAAGAGTTACAATTTAGAAATGCTACGTAGTTTTGATGGTGAAATCATAGGAGGTTTTGTAGCTTTAAACTTTTTTTTTTTCGATATGAAAATCGTAAATTTTTTTCTATTGCTCATTGCTCAAGCAAGAAAATTTCGAAAAGGTGAAATTTACTAACTTAATAAACGAAATAATATGAAAATACGTAAATTATTCAGCATCGAGAGATGAAAAAAATATATGATTCTATCTAGTCGTAAAAGTTAACTTGTAGAATAAAAGTAGTTAATAGTTAATTGTAGTTAGGCCTATGTTATTCCTAACTTGAGAAAACATCAAAACCATTATTCATATGTATTTGCTTGGTATATGAGACGTATAACTTTAAATAACACTAAAGTAACTATATTGTTCTCTACTCAAACAACATGATATATATTTCAATATTTAACAAATGTTGGTTATTGGTTAAGCAAATGAGGTAAAATATGTTGTATAAAGAAAAAAAATATTAATTATTAGTAGCATTAATAAAATAAAATGACAAATTTTGAAAAAGTGATGATCAAACTAGAAGGTAAACTAATTGAAGTATATCATCAACATCAAGCCTTGATGGTATCTCAATTATTTGGTAAATATTTTTACTAAGCAAGTCAATATTTTGACAAATAAATTATTACTTTAATGTGCAAGTTATCTTTTGTTTTTGATATGGTCTTTTTTATGATATATATGGAAGGACTTGTCACTAGTTATTCTAATTTTTATGTGATGTTATTGAAGACTAATAAATGAATTAGTCAAATAAAATTTAATTATAATACTACCTAAGGTTTTAAAGTATTTCTCATAAGCTTTGATTATTCGATAATGAGAAATTTTGAACATGATATTATAATTCGATATTATAATGGGATAATGCCCAAGTACCTCCTCAACCTATGCCCGAAATCTCAGAGACACACTTATACTATACTAAGGTCCTATTACCCCCTGAACTTATTTTATTATTAATTCTTTACCCCTTTTCGACCTACGTGGCACTATTTTGTGGGCCCAACGATGATTGATTTTTTTTTCAAACTAGTGCCACGTAGGCTAAAAAGGGGTAGAAAATTACTTATAAAATAAGTTTGGGGGGATAATAGGACCTTAATATAGTATAAGTGTGTCTCTGGGATTTCGAGCATAGGTTGAGGGGGTACTTGTGCATTATCCCTATTATAATCGTTATTTGTTAATAAAGATGTATCATTAATTTTCAATAAATAAATAAAGAGTTAAGTTTGGTATTAAACGTTCGATTAACTCAATTGATGTTGTACAAGTGTTTTGTTACTTTGCATGTATGATATTGACAAAAATGAAATATATCAATATCATGCAAATAAAAAAATACATGCAATTAAACAATAAATCAGGGACAAATTAAACATGAAAAAAAAAATAAACATTGTGATGTATGATGACAACTTCAAAGAATATTTTTTTAGGTCAAATCATATTATTTTAATTAAAATGACCAAATTGTCCTTGAATTGAATTTTACGGTAGTAATTTGTGATTCTACCCTCCTTAATTGTTATTGTCGAGTCAAAAGGCCGTGAAGGATACAAATTAAGATAGAAAGTCAGTGAATTGTTGAATATCATCTTTTTTTTTATCTTATTTACTAATTAGTCGTAATAGTATTTATTTATTGAATCAAGTGTCTATCATAAATAACTTTTCTATTACCTCTTCTAAACCCATTCATAAAATTATATTAAATATATTGTTAGCTAGTAGACTCTTTAACGTATCTTTGTATTCAAATTAAAAGAACAGTAAGGCCAACATCTTTATTTTTTATTAAAACTCAAGCATTGAAAATATTTTAAAATTTTATAACATTTATCAAAATTATCTAGCTAACATGTAATTTGGATGTGTTACATATATTATATATGTATATATGTATATATATGTATATATGTACATCCGAGGTGTGAATTTATTGTGGGATTCATATAGTAAATTACGAAAAATGAGATAATTAAATACTAAATTAGTGTAATTAGTGTTATTTGCTTATATAATAATGCAATGGTTTAACTAAAAGCTTAATACTTTTTTAACAGCAAATTCTTTCAGCATTCAAACTATTGTTGATTTTAATTGAGAATCTAAACACGTGATGAAATATTTCAATTTAATTTTTAAAATTTTATTAAAATTTTTATAATAGCTATATACATTCTGATGTTTAATTGAAATATTTCATAATTCGAATATTTAAATAGTATTTAATAACAAATTTAAAAAATTACTATTACATTAATCCTATATTATAACAGTAATCTTATGAAAGCAACACTTTTTCAATATAGTAAAAATATCGATTGAAAAAGACTTATCAAATTTAGGATGAAATAGCAATTTAAGTTGACTTTTTGGATAAATTGAAATTAGATTATTAACTAAGGGAAAAGGTGATTATATAAGTGGACTTTTACCCCTCTAATTATGCATTGAATTAAGTACTTGTACTCATCCCATTTGCTATTTATTTATTAATTATAATAATGACAAGTTGCTTTTTAATTGATTCCTTACATAATGTCAAAACTAAAAAGTAAGGTGTGGACATTAAGGTTATATTCAATTTTTTAGAAATAAAATATTTATAAATCGCTATCAACGAATATCTGTCATGAATATAATTATTTATCTTTTAATTAAATTAAATTTAAATTTTGATTAAAAAAGTTTTTTCGATAAAAAACATTTTCTCTTAAATAGGTTTTACGAAAAGTACATTTGGAATAATCAAATTTTAATACGAATATCGAAGTCGGAGAAAAAAAATATTGACAAATCCACCTGAAGATGATGCTACTTCCATTATTAGATTCTTTTTTCCACTCAAAAGTCTCCCAAAAATGTCAACGTACCTTTTTTTCCCCACTAATTATTTTTTCTACTGTTTTTGTCCCTTTCTTTTTGTTACGACTTATATTAATTTTTTCTAAAATAAATAAATATTTTTTTCTTTTTTTAAACTCATCTTTTCAATCATAATCCAAGTAAATAGTAACTCATTGACATTTATCCTTTTTCGTCATATAAAATGAAACAATAAAAAAGCTGAATTGTCAATTAAATATTGCATGCGTTGATTAATGATTGAAAGGAGGTTTAGAGAGAAGAAAAGGAAAAAAATAGTTAGAAAATAATAAAATAAAAATCAAACGAAAAATTTAGTACGAATAAAGGAAAATGGGAATTTTATCACATTTTATTTAAATATTTCACACGCTATACAATCACATCGACATATACAATAGTATGAGAAAAACTTATATTGAAACTATTCTTAAACTCGTATTCCTTCTAACTACAACATTTTTTTACTATCACCTTCTTCTTCTTTTTATTTTTATAATTACATGCATAAAATCAAAATCAAATTAATATTTATTTATCAATTTAATATATTTTTCCTTCCAAATATTAATTTCTTTAATTTCCCACGTTACTTTTAAATTCCTTTATTCCAGCATAGATAATATGGGGTTGTACGTGATATAATACGAATTAGTTTAAGCTAATTAATAATCTACTATGCATATATTTATTTTTTTTCCAAAATGATTAATACACTTTTTTGTATAACAAAAAGCTTAAATTTTTATTACTCCTTATGTTATTAACAACCAGATCTTGATCTGCGGCATGTATTTAATGTATAATTTATGCATTAGTAAAATAAAATATTAAAATTCAAATTCAATTACATTCTTAATCAAATATCTCGAAGTTAAAACTCAAATTCAAAATCTTAACAGCTATTATCAAATAGCGAATTAACTCTTTTTTTTTCGTTAATCAGAAGTCTCGAGTCGAAGTTCGTCATCATCACCTCATTCGTTCCACTAAACTCTTTTTAGCAATTTAATTTTTAAAGTTGCAGTAGTACAAGTTTTGACTTTTATCATATATATTGCTGCAATTGCTGATATCTGATAGTGATTTTTTTTCTCTCTCTCTTTCTCTCTCTGAAACTTTCTCAGTTCTGACTTTGTTTTTTCTCAAACCCAGAAGAAATATATTTATCAATGGAGAATCTCCCTTGTGGTTATCGTCCCAACGTAGGAATTTGTCTCATCAATCATGATCATTTGGTATATTTCTCTCATTTATTCAACTTTTTTTAAAAAAAATTTACTAACAAATTGAAGGCTTAAAAACCCATGTTTACTCTGTTTTTTCTGGTGTGATGTGTTGGGTTTCTCTGTTTGGATCTGAGCAACTTTTTTTTTTTTTTGGAGTTTGGTGAAATTAAATTACATGATTACTGATATTTGTTCTAAAAAGGGTAATAAATTGAGATTTAGATATTTATGTTTGTTAGTGTACTTATTGATCTAACCTGTATTTATTTAGGGAAATCTTTTTATTTTCTTCATATTTATGAGAAACAAAAGAAAAAATCTATATAGGGATGCTAAAAATGAGCTTTTTTTAACTTTATGTTAGTAATATCTGATATCAAACTGTTGATTTTTAGTATTTGAGTTGTAGCGGTAGGTAGTTGTACCCTTTTAATTTGTCAAACGAGATTCAATGGCGGAGTTAGAATTTTCATTAAGAGAGGTTCAAATTACGAAGAAGTAGGCACACACAAAGAAGTCAAAGGTGTTCAACATCTAATATGTATAGATAAAAATTAATTTTAATCATGTATAAACAGTGTAATTTTCTGTCGAAGAGGGTTTGGATGACCCGAGTGGCCCCTCGAGTTAGAAAACAAAGCACTAGACAAGCCCAAAAACATAAAGAAAAAAATAAAGGAACATGACATCCAAGGGTGTGGCTTCGTGATCAATGAACTGAGTTGAGAACCATGAGTTTTCAGGTTCAAATCCCAGCAGAGTCAAGAACGTTAGGTGGTTTATTCCTTTCTATCCTAGCTTGGTGGGTAGAGTTATAGTTACTAACTGGTACATGTTGCTGGTGAGAGTTGGTATGTATCCATGGAATTAGTCGAGGGAACAGTATGTTCTAGGAAGTTTTTAGAGTGAAGTGGATTGTGGTTTAAATCTAGTATGTAGTCTGAAATGAGAAAAGATGTGAAATGGAACAGTTCAATTGAAGGAATCAATAAAGGGAGCAGAAAAAAAACGAGTCCTCCGATTGTCATTGTGTTACTGTTCCATAAACAAAGTTATTAATTCCAAATAGCAGTAAAAGCAATATATCTCAGCCTGTAAGGTACTTAAGTTTTGAAGGGAATGACTTTGCAACAGTAGGATGTACTTCTGATTTTCTCTCCATACATAGTTCCGTGTCAAGTATCGGATGCATTTTGTTTTCACTTGATCAGAAATTTCTAATGATAACTTCCCCTTTTCCGTCTTTGTTTACATGCAATAAATGTAATCATAAATTAGATAATTACTTTCATTTGTATTTTGATCAACAAAAATGTTGTAAATGGTACGTTTACTAAATATAAAGACGTAAAATCTGGGGTCTTATCTTGTTATGATGCAATTGCAGGTCTTTGTGGCTTCCAGATTGAATGTACCCGGTGCATGGCAAATGCCACAGGTAACATTGTTATAAATACCTTCTCTGTAGAAAAAGGCTCACTGCCAGCTTTTGTAGAATACAGTTATATTCTAGCCTTGATTAGTAACATAAGGATACGGTGTATTAAATTTTATTTTGAAAGCAGGAGATTCAAGATTATCGTATTATGGTTCATCCTTCGGTGAAAATCAATTGCCTGTATTTGTTAAAACTAAGTTGTGACACCTAGTTGCCAAATGCTAAGTATTTTAGCAATCTAACACACTGATTTGTACATTTTTTTACTCAATATTCTTAACTGTGCTGGTACTGTTTAGCTATCTAATGGTAATTAACTTGAATAGGGGGGCATTGAAGATGGAGAGGACCCAAAATCTGCTGCCATTAGGGAATTGCGAGAGGAAACTGGAATAACATCAGCTGAAATAATTGCAGAGGTCCGTCTAACGTGAAAAGTTTTCATTAGTTAGATGTATATGTATAGATTATGTCGTGTTAAATATTAATTCCCCTCTGACCGCAAAGTATTTATCCGGCAAGAAACGTGAAACCTTGGTGTCCAAAAGCTCGAATGATCAGATCATTTATTTATAATGGTTGTTTCATATTGTCAGGTCCCACAATGGTTGACGTATGACTTCCCACCAGCCGTAAAGGCCAAAGTAAACCGTCTTTGGGGAGGAGAATGGCATGGACAGGCACAGAAATGGTAGGTAGCCTATGATTTGCTTGATATCGTTGTGTTTTGTTCTTTTATGGCAAAATATATCTTCAAGAAATATTGTGTTTATCCATAAAACACCTTTTTCCTGGGAGGAACTTGTATGTTTGCATTATCAAACTTTAGAGATGCCTTGTTCATATTTTGTCTATTAAACAACGTTACAAGCTGCTGCCATCAGTCCTCTTCCATGTATCGGTTAAGCCTTCTAAAAGTAGATCACATAGGTGGATCAGAATATATGAGTCAAAATCTTCATTCGACAACCAAAATGAAGATGTCCATCTAATCCTACCTTTTTCACTTTCTTTATTTGCTTGTTGGCATGCATTCGTGTAGATATTTGTACTCGTCCTCCTCCGCTGGTAAAAGATAGCATTCCTGTGCATGCGATAAAACAATGGATTATTCTCCAAAAGAACATCATTACTGTGTAAAATAGTGCAAATTAACAGTCTATTAGAGTTCTCTTGTTTTCTTGCCGTTTGCATAAAAGGAACTATGTTAATTAGTTTTTCCATCTATTATGAACTATCTCATTGTTCCTCTTGGTCTCTGCTGAATGTTTCCAGCTTCACACAACATGTTTCCGAATTCCATGTGATGTAAGAAAGTGAATTTCTTCTATAATTGGATTTAATGTCCTAAAGGAGTTCAAATAAATAGAAATACTTTATCATTTGATGTGAAAGAAAACTGTGCATCCTGAGCACAGTATTGATAGTTCACTGCTGTATATCCTCTCTTTGAATATGAAACGATGCCAACATATCTCATGTTGAGAGAAGTGTTATTTTTGGAATTCACCTACATTCGATGCATCGTTCTGTTTTAATGATGCACCAAGAAGATATTAGGAAAATTTGTCTTTTAGATTGAGTCACATCTTAGTCTATCCTCTATTGAATTATGTCAACCCAAGTGATGAATAGTCATGGAGAGTTAGAGCAGTATATAGATCTTGTACATACTCGGGGACTTGGAGCTTATGTGGGCAGTGATTCGAGTCCAATACTTCCTGACTCCTGTGTTCCGGGGGGATAACTATGTTGCATCTACCCGGAAGTAAGTACTCGTATTTGATAAGAGTGTGTAGATATCCATTGCCGGTATATGTAGTTTTCTGCAACATAGCAAGTACTTAAGCTAAAAGATCAGCGCCTGATGCTGCTTTTTTACTTGTTTATATTTTGGATTCACCCATCAGTTGATGAAAGAAGTATATAATAGCATCTGCACATGCACTCGATAAGCTTTGTCTAGTTTTCAGCCAAAATGACACAGTTCTGTTCTCATGAATGAATAGTAGTTCTTCCGGAGACATTGAAGTTAACTATTACATATAAATAAAGGATTTTATGCATCTGGCAGGTTTCTTATGCAATCTACCAATGCTGAAAGTGAAATCAACTTAGCAACTGGTGAAGCAGAAGCAGAATTCTCAGAGTGGAAGTGGGCAAGACCAGAAGAAGTAATTGAGCAGGTATTTTCCAAAGTGGATAACCAGTTTTAAACTTCATACATATCTACGTATGTCAACAGACTAACTGTGAACCTTGTCGTCCTAAACAATGACAGGCTGTAGACTACAAGAGGCCAACGTATGAGGAGGTTGTTAGGACTTTTCAGTCTTACCTCAATGATGGTAGCAAAGCTGCTAAATGTCAATCAACGAAATGGTGAATCCTTGTTTGCATATAGTCCTCATTCCTTACACAGGTTTACTTGTTATTGGGTGGGATTCAGAACTTTCTTTAGGCTCCTTGTACATGAACTTGTCTGCTAAGATCTGCAAATATAGGTTGATGATCTGATTGTAATAAAATACTTCTTTCCACATGTTAATTGATTGTCTGAGAAAGTAAATGTCATCGAGTAGTCGAACTATACAAAGACCAATGTCTAGCAGTTGCAATGATCAAGTTGAGCAAAGAAGTTGATTTTGTTGTTCATGACCAATTCAGTTGAACTCAGAGATGTATGGTTGCATATATGGGCTTTACTCGCCATCACCTTACAATCTTCTGTCAATTTTCCCAACATATTCCAGAAATAATGGTGTGATATTGGGTTTGAAATGTAGATCACAAGAATATGTCACAGTAAAAGGCTTTCTAGCTAACACAGACACTCAACAATTAACCCTTGTAGACGCTACTATTATATAAAGCACAACAAAAATCACAGTATGAAATCTAGAAATCACAAACATATACTTAAACAGCAGATAATTGGATCTCGTAAGCCCAAGGCACACAAATCTAACAATCAGGATTGCGAAGTAGACCATATTAGTCCAGGCACAAATTTAAGTTTCGAAACAAAATTGATAATTCTCAAATAAATAATGTGTCTATTGTTCTTGACTACTGATAGTTTAATCTTCATCCTCAATGATCTTGGTGCCAAGTCCCTTCAATCCCTCTGGTGGGATCTCAGTTACAGTAACCAAAGAGTAGAGCTCTTCCTTTGCATCTTCGTCATCATTTCTCTTGCGAGCAATACGAACTCTGACTCTCCTTGGGACACTTCGGATTCCTCTGCTCCAGATGTGCTTGTTCAACTTCACGTCCACTCTGACATCCTTTGTGCCCATAGCTTTCACTGCAAACTTCCGGATCTCCTTGATGGCCGTGGGGGCCTTCTTTTTGAATGTGCTGTTACAAAAGCATAGCATTCTAATGTTAGACCACTACTCATCATGGAGCAGCATTTATACTAAAGCTGAACGTCTCCGTTAACAGTTGCACCAAGCAGAAAGAAAATATTGACAGATTAATCTCTCTCCACCAAAAGATAAAAGCTGATAATCCTGGTCTAGGATACAATTCGTCATAATTTTACAGGCGAGCATCTAGGGTTCACCAACAAAAATACACAGCATACACATCATATTAACGATGAGAATAATGGTAGTTTGATCAATTAGCAACACAAAATCAGTTTAAAACACAACAAAAGAAATTATTATAACCATAGCGACAATATGAAATATCTGGACAGTCTTTATTAAAGCTTAATCTGAGTGATTTTGGTGTACAATAGTTATGCAGCAAGCCAATATCATTTCCTAACAGCAACCTGAACAAAATGGGTTTTAACTTACTTACTATTCCATTTTTCTTTTTACACTAGTTCACAATTTGGCCCACTGTTCACACATTTTTAGTGAACTCTTACTCATGCACTCTATAACCTGGCTATCTATATAGTTGTGAGCGCAGAACCTAAATGACATGGAAAAAGATGAAGTTGACCTAAATAATGAACAATTTTTTACGACTTCCATTCACAACCGAAACCTTTTAATAGCCATTAAAGTCAATGCAGCAATAAAATGCACTAAATTACTGCCCTATATAACTCCTAAAAAGTCCTTCACCATCTTCTTCCCCACAGGTCCCCAGCACTGAATTCTAGACAGTTTTCATAAACTTTTTAGTCCATTATTTTGGTCAACTTCACCTTTTTCACCTCATTTAGGTTCCGCTCATAGTTGTCAAATGAGCTATCGGAAACTCCTAATTAAAAAAAATGCTAATATTAGGAAATTAATTTGATCAACTATTTTTTCCACCCTAGAACTATTTAACTAAATAGCGCACTACATTGAATGGGGTACCAGCAGTAAAGAAGATTGTGAGGGTACTTCAACAGCCATTAAACCCGGTTCGCCAAAAGAAGTCATTCTAAATTAGTACACTTTCGGCAGTTTTCATAAACCTTTTTTGTCGATTATTTTGGTCACTTCGCCTTATATTCACCTCATTCAGGTTTCGCTCATAGTCGAGAGATGAGCTATGGAGACACTTAGTCATATTCTATCACCAGATAACTAAAAATTGGAAATAAAAAAGCACCGGACAAATTCTCTTAACCATAAAATTGACAAAAGTAATCAACTCTACAGAATTAATAGACCAACTTCACATTTTTTTTCACGTCATTTAGGCTCCACACTCACAGTTCTCAAATGAGCTAGAACTCAAAATGAACTCCGTACTATGAAGCACTTACATAACAAGATTGGATATGAAACAACACAGATATATCTTCTAGGACCTAATTTTTCTTCATATAATCATAAAATTGACAGTAGCAAAATCAGCTCTATTTAAGAAAAAACATGAGTTTTTTTGGTACAATAACAAAACACTGATTCAGATTATCAAAATTTGTAATCAAAATCGTATTACACAGAAATCCAAAACAAAAACAGTGATTTACCAGCCATGCAAGCGCTTGTGGAGGTTGATGGTGTACTCCCTGGTAACCACTTCCTCTTTTCTTCCTTTGGTTTTGTCCGACATTTTCAACTCCTTTTAAGCCTAAAACTTACAATTCCCTGCAAACAATGAACAGAAATTCTTGCTTCAATTAGCTTAAACCCTAAACAACAATTTCAATGGAGGAAGAAAAGTAGAGCTGAGCAACTTACTAGGGTTTCAAAGGAGACGGCGAGAGACCGGGCCGTGAAGCAGCGGAAGTGCTGTTTTGTAGGCTGTACTCTCTAGTTGGGCCTGCCTACTTTAGATGTTCATATTATTTGGGCTTCCTCGGCCCACAGATGACATTTTCAGAATGGTCCATATGGCTTTGATAATTTGTCCATAAAGTCTACTACTATGAAGGATCAAAAATACAAATAATTATATATTATCTCATTAATCAGTAATTTCATATTAGATTTAAGTCAAAAATACAGATACATAGGGAAAAAATAAATCGGAAGAGAGAGGAAAGAGACGAGCAGGAGAGGCAACATGTATCTTCAATACTAGATACATGTATCTTCGTTACCGTATACATTCTAGAATGTAGATACATAAGGAGATGCGAGCGAGAGTGGGAAAAGACGAGCAAAAGAGTCAACATGTATCTTTTGATACTGGAAACATGTATCTTTGATACAGATACACAGAGAGAGCCAAGTAAGAGAATTAACATGTATCTTTTGATACTAAATACATGTAACTTTGATATCGGATGCATTATTGAAATTCACATACATGGATAAATAGGCGAATAAGAGAGAAAAGAGACAAGCAAGAGAGTTAACATGTTTCGTTTAATACTAGATAAATGCATTTTTGTTACCAGATACATTATAAAATATAAATGCATAGAGATGCGAGCGAAAGAAGAAAGAGTCGGACAAGAAAGTCAACATGTATCTTTTGATACTATATATCTTTGCTACCAAATACATTTTGAAATACAAATACATAGAGGAAGAGGTTGAGAGTCAACATGTATCTTTTGATACTGGATACATGTAACTTTGATACCAGATGTATTATGAAATACATATACATGGAGAAATAGGTGAATAAGAGAGAAAAGAGACAAGCAAGAGAGTTAACATGTTTCGTTTAATAATAGATAAATGCATTTTTGTTACCAGATACATTATAAAATATAGATGCATAGAGAGATGCGAGCGAAAGAAGAAAGAGACGGACAAGAGAGTCAACATGTATCTTTTGATACTATACATCTTTGCTACCAAATAAATTTTGAAATACAAATACATAGGGGAAGAGGTTGAGAGTCAACATGTATCTTCTGATACTAAAACCATTACCAACTTTAGTTACTTACAATGGATCCAACCTTGCTATAGGTGTCGGATATATTTTATAAAAGTGTTAATAACCGTCAAAAATACATATTTAATGCGAATTAAGCTAATATTATTAATTAAATGTCGCTAAAAATTATTTTATATATAATATTTAACCCGAATATATCTGAGATACATGCATTTAAATATTATTTGGCAAATTAACTGTGGTGAGCAATTTCGAAACTTAAAAAAAGACACATAACTAAACTATAAACTAGTCTTGCTTGCTATTTATTTATTTTTGTGAGCTTATGTTCAACCTATTAGATTAATATATACGATTTCCTTTTCGTTTTGGAACATTTAGAAATTAATTTTAGCTAGACGGTTTTGAGCATACAATTTTATATATTTTCAAGATATATTTTCTCTGTTAAACTTATCTTTTAATTAGTAATATCTTCATTGTGCAACTTCTCTACATCAATATTTTAAACGGCATATTCAAGCAAATGATCTCAAATAAATTAAATATCAAGGATAGTCTATAAATTTATAATGTTCTTTGGCAAGTGGAAGAGACAAACCATTAAATTTGAACTCCTAATTTCCCATATATATATATTTGGCTCAAGTATATCAATTTGACTTTGAAATTTGTTGATACAATTTATTTGATTATAGCAAGAGACAACTACATATTCCATTCACCTTGTTTAAAATGTATATATCTTAGACCAAAGAGGACTGTGATGGAGTGTTAAGTACTCTTTTATCCTTAATCAAGAGGTTTTGGGTTCGAGTTTTCTTGGATACGGAGTTGTCTTTGTTAGGAAGCGTTTTATCCCAATATGAAACTTCGACGCGAATTCAGATTTAGTTAGACTCTGATATGAATATTGAATACCAAATAAAAGAAAAGAAACAAAAGAAATATAAATATCTTTGAAACATTATTTAATTGTCATGACAAATAATAGGAGTATAGAATAACCATTTTACTTTATTTAATTATACATCTAATTTATCTATGGTTCAAAGTCGACCTTTATTACATCAATTAGTTGATAAAATTAAGAGTCTCCTAATAATTATGTCTACATCAATTGGACAACTCAACTAATGACATCAAAGGTTGCTGTCAAAAGAATCCAAGAAAAATCTTTACATTGAAAGTTTAATTTCTCCACATCTCATCATAGCAAAAAATAAAATAAAATTATATACGTAGTAACGAAAAATCTGATAAGATACGTAATACTACAAAATAAAATAATGTATAATTCAAATTTAATCAAGTTTTTAATACGAACTTCCAATACTAAATAAGTGAAAATAGAAACTTCAAACATCGTATAGGAGACATGTGTGTTTTGTATTATTCGTTAAATTCTAGCAAGATGAAAAAATATAAGAAAAATTGAATGAAATAATGTAATATAATATAATAATCTTTCTCTACTTATGACTTTTTTTAATTATATCATTTCTGTAATTATCATTAGATTAGTTGGGATATATTAATTTCGTTACAAACATTATTTTAGCTATATAATATTATTTTTTTCACAAAAAAGCACACATGAAAAATATAATAGAGTACATCAAATTAAAAATATTGTTAGATAATTTTTTTATTTATTTAAGTTATAAATGAGAGTAATAGACAATTTCCTTAAACTTCGAGGTCAACCCTATCTATCATTGTTTTTTTCTAAATAAATCAAAAGGGATTACACGTTATTTGTGGTTGGCTTAGTAAATAATTAACCACTAGTTGTTAGATTAATATAACTAACTAATTAGTTCATCTTCAATAATTATAGGATATCTCATCTACGTTATCAACTTATCGAGTATGAAGTTATAATATTTTTCAATAATAATTTGTAAGTTTGGAATGACGTGTTTTGAATTTTTCAAAAAATATATATTTGGCTTATAAAATTTGTATATTAAACAAGCAATTTGTCAACTAAATATATTGTCCTTGGCCGTACCAAAAATAAATGTATTCGTAGAGTTAGGTATATAAAATAAATGTACATCTTATATCGACAATGCTTACTCATGTAACTATAACTTTATCCGTTTCAAAATAAGTGTGGTGTTAATAAAAACAATATTTATCTTAATAGTGCTCGATTCTTTGAAAAATATAAAATAAAAATAATTAACGTTATAAATTATTCTTTATATTTTTTTATTAATAAACGTAAAATAAGCTAAAACGAAACAACATCCTCAAGAATAGGTAAAATGTTTGGCTGTTATCAGTTTGTCCTAACTGACTAAAGCCTTTAAAGTTTTCACTGAAAAAAATTCTCACTACTTACCTCAGTTTGCAAAAGGTCTGCTCTTCTCACAATTCTTCATAACTTCCTTACACATTCTATTTTCATATTTTATGGATTCAAAAATCATCTCTTCGAATAATATTGATTGAAATTATATCTGAATCATCTTTCGCGCTACCTCAATTCTACTTTAATATTGTTTGGATAAAAGCTTGTTTGTGGGAGAACATTGTGATATGGATAAGTAAAACTGACATATTCTAAATTTGCCTATTTTTTTAAAAGAAAAAATTATTTAGACGTGCTACACTTTCTTGAAGGTATAAATATAAAGTCTTACCAGAAAATGTGGAGAGAAGAAGACATATTATTATTATTATTATCATTATCATCTAAAAGTTGTTTTCCCTAACCATAATTCAGAGGTACAAACTTTAATTTTGATTTTTCTCAAACTTTCATTGTTCTTATTTTTAACTTTTTTGACATATTGTAGGTCTTGGATTTGATATTAAACAGGTGCATCTTAAATTGAAGTATAAATACTAAAAAAATGGTAACTTTACTTTTTTTTTTCCTTTTAATTACTGCATTTATTTGCTTGAGTCGAGAGTCTTTTGGTAACAGTCTTTCTAGTAGTAAGGTCTGCATTGAGTCTACACTCAGACACCAGTTTGTAGGATTTCACTGGATATGTTGTTGTTGTTGTAAACAATTCAGTCAATCTCATTTGTAATGGTGTTTCTCTAATTGTTGTTCACTCTGTTAGTTTTAGCTGTTGAATTTGTGATTGCAACTTTTTGTTTCTTAGTATTTTCTGTCTTTGTTAAACTATGAATGTTTATCAATTTTTCATTGCTAGTGTTAGAGTGGGCTTAAGTTTCACATTGGTTGAGGAATGTATTGATGGTTTGCCAGTTAATGCCCCATATTGGTTGGATATTGTACCGATGGTCTCAGTGGCGTAGCCACATAGTGGTTAATTAGACACCCTTTGTCGGAAAAAAATAACATATATACAAGTAAAATGATATATGAAATGATTAAATAACATATTTTGGACACGCTTAACATAACAAACTGTTATTTCTGGACACCCTTTAAGGAATTCCTGGCTCCGACACTGGATGGTCTGCTTATATGGACTTGGGCACGTACAGTTCTAATAATGTCTTTTAATGTCTCAGACAATGCCTTTCAAGGAGTTTTTCACTGAATATGGCGAAGCACATCAATATGAAATCCAAGAGGTTGTTGGAAAGGGGAGCTACGGTGTTGTTGCATCAGCGGTTGATACTCATACAGGAAAGAAGGTAGCCATAAAGAAGATCAACAATGTTTTTGAACATGTCTCGGAAGCCACTCGTATTCTTAGAGAAATAAAGCTCCTAAGGTTGCTTCGACATCCAGACATTGTTGAAATAAAACATATTCTGTTACCTCCATGTCCAAGAGAATTCAAGGATATATATGTTGTTTTCGAGTTGATGGAGTGTGACCTTCAGCATGTCATTAAGGCTAACGGCAGTCTCTCGCCTGCACATTATCAATTCTTCTTGTATCAGCTTCTTCGAGGCTTAAAATATATGCACACAGGTAGCTGTTCCTCATTTTTCTCTCTGTTATTCAACTTAGATTTCTCTTTTGCATATTTTGACTTATTCTCTCATTTATTGATTCAACAGCAAACGTGTTCCATCGAGATTTGAAGCCAAAGAACATTTTAGCAAATGCAGATTGCAAGCTGAAACTTTGTGATTTTGGGCTTGCTCGGGCAGCATTTGGCGATACACCATCTGCTATTTTCTGGACTGTATGAAGCATTTCTCTATTTTGAACTTTTTCCGATATATCTTAACCATAATATCCAGCCAAAAGGTCTCAAAATGTCAAGTTATTACACCTCTTTCAAGCTATGTTGCTCGGACTCTTCAAATATGTTGACGAGTACATGTTAGATCCTCGAAAAGTAGTGTATTTTTGGAGAATCCGAGCAGCATACCTTTCAATAACCTCATACACTTCTCTTCGTTTCATAGTCTATCCCTTCTTTTTCTAGAATTATATCTAAACGCGATTTTTGATTTATTCCAAGTAAGATTCTTAACTTCATTGCTCTGTATAGGACTATGTGGCAACTCGTTGGTACCGTGCTCCTGAACTTTGTGGTTCGTTTTACTCCAAAGTAAGTAACTTGCATTCTTATAAACTTCTGTTTCTTATCTGGTAACGCTTCTCAAGTTCATTCGATTTTCCATGTGATCTTTCAAGAATTTTGCATCATTTCTAAAACAATCTACTTATTGCAGTACACCCCGGCAGTTGATATGTGGAGTATAGGATGTATATTTGCAGAAATGCTTACAAAGCAGCCATTGTTTCCGGGGGATGATGTCGTCCACCAATTGGATTTGATTACTGATTTGCTTGGTTCTCCATCCACTGAAGTTATTTCAAGGGTTTGTCCTTCCCTTTTCTCAGTTAAAGTCGATAAGTTAGTTATGTATAACGAATAGACAAATAAGTCTGATCCATTTTCCCCATTTGTGTAGATTAAAAATGACAAAGCAAGAATACATTTAAGCAGCATGGCGAAGAAAGCTCCTGTTCCTCTCTCTCAAAAATTTCCGGATATAGATCCGTTAGCTCTAAAATTACTTGAGAGTTTGATTGCTTTTGACCCCAAAGATCGCCCGTCTGCAGAAGAGGTAGGACTTAGAAAACATATTACAGTTGTTGCAGTTTGTGATGCAAGTTTCATTCCATTCATGTTGTACTAATACAGGCACTAGCACATCCGTACTTCCGTGGTTTAGCAAACATTGAGAATGAACCATCTGCTCGGCCTATTTCAAAATCTGAATTCGACTTTGAAAGAAGGAAACTATCAAAAGAGGATATTACAGAACTCATCTACCGGGAGGTATAAGTTGTCGATCATTCTTATCTTTCGTGGACATTCATTTTGTTCTGCCTCCGTTGTGCTACAACATTGATGTTTCCCTGGACAGATTTTAGAGTACCACCCTCAGATGTTGCAGGAGTATCTTCAGGGCACTGAACATACTAGCTTTTTGTACCCAAGGTACTGTCAATAGTTCTCTTTATTCATCCACTTGTGTGTTGCAACTACATCCCGCGCCCATACTTGAAGCAGTGTTCTTCCACTCAGTTTCAATCTGTGTGATATCTGTCATCTGGTCATGTATTAGTAGAAATTGTTGAATGGATCAAAATGAGCTTCGAGAATATTTCCAAAATGTATCACTCGAATCGACACATAATATATATACGCGTCTTCCATCAGGAGTTTGAGAATATTTCTCTCGATCGTTCTGAAGTTTTCCCAATATACTAACATGAATTTTGATCTGCATTTAGTGGTGTTGATTGCTTTAAGGAGCAATTCGACTTACTTGAGGGAGATGGAAGAAATATTATGCACCATCCAAGGCGATATACCTCTTTGCCCAGGTTAGTTAACCCTGATATTTGTTATTGCTTACATATAAGAGTAGTGTGAGATAAAGTTTGCTTACTCTCAAATAAACTCATCATTTTTTTTCGACAGAGAGCGTGTCTATGTTTCAATAGATGAGGAAACTGATCAACATGATGATTACGAAAGACATGTTGAAACAGTTGTTGCTCATAAGCGACTTCCAAGCCAGAGAGGATCAGATGAGGTCAACACAGCTGATTCTAGTAATGAAAACGAAGGTCATAGTCAGAATGAGCTTAGTCCAACGAGCAACACAGCGCGTTGCTTAATAAGAAGTGCTAGCATTAGCTTTTCCAAGTGCATTGGGGCAGTGTGGGATGACTGTGAGGTAAGTAAGTTCGTTCTTCTCATATGTCACATTTTAATCTTTCGAAAACAACTCACTCACAAAAGAAAGAAACACTTCTCTGTTGTTCATGTTTTCTTCTTAACTCTGCATTTCTCTCCTCAGAATACAACTTACAAACGATATGTTCTCTTCTTAACTCTGCATTTCTCCTCAGGATACAACTTACAAACGATATGATAATGGGATTAGTAGATCGTCAAAGGAGCCAGCAACGTTGTATGCTTAACTTCTTTCTTCTGGCGCGGATGAGCTACTGATAGATTTCTGATTAGTAACACTTGCTAGAATGTAACAGTTTAGCTACTAAGAGGTCCAAGACCTAGCCATTTTCGTCTGTATGGCGTTCTAGATTAGTTTTATATGCTTCGATAGCTTCATCGAACACAATGAATGAGAAGAGTTCAATTTTACCACCTTTTGCAACTATTTTCATGTATATAATCTAATCTATTTTGCTCTCCTAAAGATTTGGTAATTGTTGTTTGTCAAAATCTTACTTTTATTTGAAAACAATCTCTTTCTTTCTTTATTTTGTTTTTCAAAAGTTTGGTTCGACGTTCAGTGTAACGATTTCGAAACTATGGTGGACTGAAGATCCAACTTTTATTGATTTTTTATTAAAAAATAAAAATAATATATATATGGACATTTTAAGTAGCAATTAAATCATTCATGAACAAATCAAAGTAGCAACAAATTTACAGTTCAGATAGTTATCTTCAAATATTAATCCTCAAGAAGAGCTCATATGTATTTTTATTGATGTATGTTCTGTAAAAGGACCCGTCTTTGATTTTCCTCGAGAAGTAGTTGGAGGGCACAATATTCTTGACAAAAACAAATATGGTCTTTTAATCACAATATAAGTTGTTCCGACACATCATCACTTAACATAAGCATAAATTTTTAAGTGTCTTATACTTTAATTGTGTCCTCATTTTATTTTTCATTCATATCAAAAACTCGTTCTGAAAACACCAAATCGAAATTGAAATATTCGATATTGGATATCCACATTTTCAAAACCTAAAATCGAACGACCCATGCATTTTAGCCCAAACTCCAAAAGCCCAGCCCAACAGTATTCTCTATAAATACAACAAAAACACAATTAGGGTTTCTTCATTAGCAGATGCAAGCTAAACGCCATTGTTGATCTTCTTCTTCAGTTTTTTTGAATTTTATTTTTTTGAAATGAATTTTTAGGGCTTTGGATTGCAATACAGGGGAGAGTTTATGAATTATAGCTCTGAAATACTTACAGGTTTTCTGTGGGGTGCCCTGCAAATTCAAAGCCTAAATCAAAAAATGGCATCATAGTACGGATTTGTTGCAGTTCTAAGCATGGGTTTTTGCTTCTGAAAGTGAATTTTGTTCATTTTTTGAGTTAATTTCCCTATTTGAACTCTTTCGTTCACAAATTCGCCTCCAAACGCCATTACATTTTGCTTTTTATGAGAACTGATAATCTTTTCTGGTTGAAACTCAGAAAAATTATACGTTTTCATTTTGATTTTTCATCTGGCGATCGATATCACTACGTGAATTCATTGAATTACCTATCATAAAAATAGAACCATACAAATAAATTATTGATCTCGACAAGCTAATTATTTGGGTAGTATTGTTACTCTAATAACAATTAATGTATTTAGTATTATCAATATTGACAAGACAGGTTTAATTAACAACCAATTTTTTTTTTAATTTTCACATTTCAAAGTTTTATTCCAAGACGCAGAAGTTTTACTAGTAATAATCAAATGTGAAATTCAGTTCTAATTCAATAGAATTTGCTTAAATAACATATTTATAATAATATATACAAATATTAAAAGTTAAAATTCAGATATTATTTCGTTTCTAAATTTTCAAGGGGGAATAAAAATCTTTTTTCAACGGATTAAGTGATTATCACTTAACTACGATAATAACACCTTATTAAGTTTAGATTTAGAATTTCAATAGTTATTAATGTGTGATATTATGTATCTATCTATCAACGAATCAAGACATTATATTCATTAAAACATCACAATACAGTGTTGCTTTGTGTTCTTAAATTGTGAAAGTATGTCTTGTATAACGTTTAGGAGACGTACAAGATTTCATTTACTAATTAAGTCCATTTATAATTTTTTATTTTTTTAAACAAAAAATTTGAAAAGATCAATAATATTGATAGAAGAATAACATCATTTAAACTTAATTATTGCGCTATATTACCCAAAATAAGTCACGTTCTAACTTTTGTCTCTCTTTATAGATGCGTCTTTCTCTTTTCTCAACAAAATATAATCTTTATTGATATCTTTATTTTGTAAATTTTGTCAAGAATTTTTTTGCCATGACTTTTTTAATGTATTGATGTCTATATAAAAAAAAATCTTGATTTTTGAGTGAAAATACTAAACAAATTTAAAATCAACAATCACCTATGTATGTGTGTATATATATATCGGTTTTCTATTTTTTATTTTTTACAAAAATTGATTTTAGATTACATTTCATACGGATAAAATTCCTAGAAAATAATGTCAATCAATCACACAACTACATTATGGAATCAAAATTAAGAAAATAGGATAAAACAGCACATATACATAAACAACCACGAGAACAAAAATAAATCAAGAATTGAACTCCCATTACAACGATTAAAATAACTTAAGATCATATAAATAGGAACGAAGACAAATAATTAAGTAAAACGATATCATTTTCTTTTTCATTTATATGATTTAATTTAATTTGATGCAAATTTAAAAAAGATATAATCTAAAATAAGTCATAAAAATTCATAGCTTATAAATCATCCAAAGATGTAGTCAAAAGATGGAATGGGTATTCTGTTTATACTGTAGATAAGTATTACATGCATATTGTATATACTTGAATTCTTTTTTTCTTAGTTTTTCACTCGATGTTAGATGTTCATATTATAATTCCAATTAATCCAAATCACACAATACAAGGCCTATTACGAAGGTTATACTCTCAAACAAGATTTTATTTATATTTAGAGCTTGAACTAAAAATCTTTGATTTAAATTAGGAAAAAAAACCTCACAACTTATTTTATAATATTTCCTGCTATTTAAAAAAAATTACAAAAATTTTTACTCTCTCCTATTCTCGAATACATCACTTTACACTATATATTTATCAGATACATCACTTTTAAGATGTATCGGGATATTGAGTGATATATTCGAAATCGAAATACAATGAATCGTAACGCTGAACAATACTCGAAATTGGAACATGATATAGACATTTTGCGATATATTTTTTATAGTTTATTAAAGAATAGAGATATGATATAATAAACTCTTAACACTATGTGATTCGTGGAAACTTCACTTAAGATTTTCATAAATTATCTTGTAACTAATCTTTATATTATTAAATACATACATAAAAGAAAAAGGCTTGTTTTATTTACCAAATTTCCCCCATTAAATTCACTTTAGTGTTTGCTAAATTTTTCATAAATTATCTTGTAACTAATCTTTATATTATTAAATACATACATAAAAGAAAAAGGCTTGTTTTATTTACCAAATTTTCCCCATTAAATTCACTTTAGTGTTTGCTTTTAAACCATTTTTCTTTATATTATAATTAAAGATGTGTGAAATGCATTACCGTCAAAACGAACTCTTTAACTATGTAAATTTCTAACTACTTTATTGCACCATAAACAAGATTTAAAAAATCACACCGTCTTCCCCAATGGCCAAGTCCAAGATTTATACCACCTTTTTTCACCGCATTTTGTGTGGTTAAAAATTTTGTTTTTACTTTGTTTCTTTAATTTTCTAGTTCTTAGGTTAGTTTCTTTTTCCATTTCAAGTTTACCTCTTTTCTCTTCTATTTCATTGATCCAAATAATTTACGACAGACTAATTTGGATTAAATCTTAAATTTATAATATGTTGATCAAGTTAAATTACTGTCTAATAAAGTCTGATTAATATTTAAGTAAAAATTATATGACTGAAATCAAGTCCAAAATACATTTGGGTCAAGTCCATTAAGTTGACAAAATGAGCACAACTCATGTTTTCAAGCCAAGGATTAAACTGCTCGAACCAAAATATCCTAAAGCCTTAACTTAAGCTTATATAAAGAGGTCTTCTTATGACCAAAAGAGGACATATACACATATACATACATACAAAAATACATAGTTGTTCTTCTTCCGCAAATAAAAAAGTCTTCGCTCCAAGTGTTGAGCTGCAAGTATTCCGTCAAATCAAGAACATCCATGAAGAGAAAAATTAGGGGATTTACATCTTTTATTAAAGATTTTGTAAAGATTGTAACATACGCATAAATTCAAATACAAATATTATTGTTTGCTTGCTATTTTTCCTTTCATGTTTATTGTATTTCAGGATTGAAACTTTAGACGCATACACTCACTAATATTATTTATTATATAATCACTAAATGTCATTGTTCTTATGATATTGTTTTTATGATACTTGTATTATTGTTGTTTACTAATATGACATTCTTTCGTAAATGTTGAAAAGTTTTTTTTTTTGACATGTCACTAAATGAATGTCATGTTAGGACCGAAAATAAGCAGGTGTAAACGCGGAAGCTAGCAAAGCAAACCTCGAAAGACCACAAGTAAGAAGACAACGAGAAATATACCAAAAGACACAGAGATTTAACGTGGTTCGGTCAATTGACCTACGTCCACAAAGGAGATGAGCAATCCACTATAAATATGAGAGTACAAAATACAGAGAGAAACAACCTCGATCAATTCACTCGGAATACATGGGAGGTTCACACAAGTGATAACATATCAAGCTTGTGACCCATAAATTCTCCCCCTAACCGAAACTCTCAAATCCCTTAAGACTACATTGTGAATGCTAATTAAGTTAGAAGGAACATGCCTCTATTTATAGAGTCCTAAATCTTTTCCTACCAAAAAAAGAATTAGTCAATTCAAAACCTTTTCCTAAAAGGAAAACCTATTTATGGTAAGAAATCAGGGCAAATAAAACCCAACAAATCTCCCCCTTGGCCTGAATTTCTGACAAAATAAATTTGTCCACCTTCTTTACGTAATCTTCAACAACTTGCTTCTCCTCTCCATAATCTCCTTTGCAAAATTTATGTCTCAACACAGAAAATCTCTCTGAAACAGTTTCTCCAACAAAATCTTCATTACTGTCAAAAAGGTTGCGGCTAGAATTACACCCGTCAAGATGAACACCTCTTTCTGACTTAGTTCAATCATCGATTATCGAACCACTGAACGTGACTCCATCGTTGAATCTGGCTCTGATACCACTTGTTAGGACCGAAAATAAGCAGGTGTAAACGCGAAAGCTAGCAAAGCAAACCTCAAAAGACCACAAGTAAGAAGACAACGAGAAATATACCAAAAGACACATAGATTTAACGTGGTTCGGTCAATTGACCTACGTCCACAAAGGAGATGAGCAATCCACTATAAATATGAGAGTACAAAATACAGAGAGAAACAACCTCGATCAATTCACTCGGAATACATGGGAGGTTCACACAAGTGATAACATATCAAGCTTGTGACCCATAAATTCTCCCCCTAACCGAAACTCTCAAATCCCTTAAGACTACATTGTGAATGCTAATTAAGTTAGAAGGAACATGCCTCTATTTATAGAGTCCTAAATCTTTTCCTACCAAAAAAAGAATTAGTCAATTCAAAACCTTTTCCTAAGAGGAAAACCTATTTATGGTAAGAAATCAGGGCAAATAAAACCCAACAAATTACTTTGTTGGGAAAGACAAGGCACTAACAAAGAATGCCTGACAGGATAACAACGGAAGAATACCCAAGTCTATACTTTCCCTTTTCGATTTGAACCAAGAGAAGACAAACAACCACAAGCAATATGATAGTAAGGCAGCAAGTAATTCAACCAAACAAATATAACAAGACAATAAGAAATCAATCACACAAGACACCAAGATTTACGTGGAAAACCCTTCGATGTGAAGAGTAAAAAACCACGGGACCAAAAGCTCCACTATAATCACCAAGAGTTACAATATTGTTCTCCAAAATTGGCCACAAAACAAGTGCCAAACAACGAGCAACAACAAAATAAGATTGCACCAAATCTAGAGAATTAAAGGAGCAAAATCACCAATTTCGCAGCTACTGTTCACGACAGCAAAACTGAAGCTGCAGACCACCAAATCCAACTCTGTCAGTTCCTAATCAAAGATTGAGATGAAGACAATATGCTGTCCAAAAATCAGCTCAATCGGACAAGAAACGAAGCGGGAATCACAATTTGAAGTTGGCTATGAAGGCTGAATTTGGACTGCGAAAATCTCTCTTTTCTCCCCGTTTTGGCTGCTGAAAAACTCTCTTGTGTGTCTGAAAATAAGACCTAAAATAGGCTTATATTTGCCTCATAAGAATGGGCTTATGGGCAAAAATGGGTTGGTCCAAATTGGGCTTTTATTTATCCACATAGGAAGGGAAAAAGACCCATAACCCAACAATTCTCCCCCTCACGACTATGTGGAGGAGACCGCCATCCCGGCGACCATGCAACAATCTTCAAACTTCCCTCTTGGCAAAGCTTTAGTCATCATATCGGAACCATTGTCATTTGTATGAATCTTTTCAAGCTCAAGCAACTTAGAATCCAACACATCTCGAATCCAATGGTATCTCACATCAATGTGTTTAGACCGACCATGGAACGTAGAATTCTTGCCAAGATGTATAGCACTTTGACTGTCACAATAAGGCACATACCTCTCTTGAGCACAACCAAGTTCCCCCAAGAATCTCTTCATCCAAAGCAATTCTTTACAAGCTTCAACGATAGCAATAAGCTCAGCTTCTGTAGTAGATAGAGCAACACATTTTTGCAACCTAGATTGCCAAGACACAGCTCCCCCTGCAAAAGTAACCAAGTACCCTGAAGTAGACTTGCGAGTATCAACATCACCAGCCATGTCTGAATCAGTATAACCACAAAGAATAGGCTTCCCTGTACCAAAACACAAACTCAGACTAGAAGTGCCACAGAGATATCTCATAACCCACTTCACAGCATTCCAATGTTCTCTTCCCGGATTAGAAAGAAAACGACTAACAACTCCAACAGCGTGAGCAATATCCGGTCTAGTACAAACCATCGCATACATCAAACTACCAACAGCTGAAGCATAAGGAACTTTCTTCATATCTTCCTTCTCATCATCACTAGAAGGACACTGTTTCGTGCTCAATTTGAAGTGCATAGCTAAAGGTGTACTGACAACCTTAGCTTTGTCCATGCTGAATCTGCGAAGTACTTTCTGAATGTACTTCTCTTGTGATAATACCAATTTCTTGGCCTTTCTATCACGGACAATCTGCATGCCAAGAATCTGCCTTACTGGTCCTAAGTCTTTCATAGCAAAAGACTTACTCAACTCTTGCTTCAACTTCTGAATCCTGCAAGTATTATGACCAACAACAAGCATGTCATCAACATAAAGCAACACAATAATAAAGTCACCATCAGAGAACTTTTGCACAAAAACACAATGGTCTGAAGAAGTCTTCTTGAAGCCCTGCTGACTCATAAAAGAACCAAACTTCCTGTACCACTGCCTGGGAGCTTGTTTCAAACCATACAAGCTCTTCTTCAATTTGCAAACATAATTCTCTTTACCCTTGACTTCAAAACCTTCGGGTTGCTCCATATAAATTTCTTCATCTAAGTCACCATGGAGGAAAGCAGTTTTAACATCCATTTGCTCAACCTCTAAATCTAGACTTGCAGCTAAGCCTAGAACCACACGAATGGATGACATCTTCACAACTGGAGAGAATATCTCATCAAAATCAACTCCCCTTTTCTGATTAAATCCCTTGACAACTAATCTAGCTTTGTACCGTGGAACTGGATTACCATCTTCATGTTTCACCCGAAAAACCCACCTGTTTTTCAAAGCTTTTCTGTCTTTAGGTAACTTAACCAAATCAAAGGTATGATTATCATGCAAGGATTTAATCTCATCTTCCATAGCATCAAACCACCTTTCTTTTTCTTCACTTTCCATGGACTCATCAAGACTCTCAGGTTCCCCCCCGTCAGTCAAGAGTACATACTCATTGGGAGAATAACGAGATGAAGGAACTCTCTCTCTACTAGATCGTCTGAGAGAACTCTCTGGAGCATCTATAATTGGTTGTTGGACAACCACATCATCTTGCACTGGAGCATCAACAACATCATGCCGGTCATTCTGAACATGATCACCATCTTCATTATCAACTTGATTTTCATCATTATGAAGATTTTCTTCCGGTGCAATAGTCAAAGGAACTGGATCAACATCAACTAAGCTCTCACTACTCTGAAAATCAGCCTTGTCATCTTTGTCAAAATCTTCAATTGTTTGGTCTTCAAAGAACACAACATCACGGCTTCTAACAAGTTTCTTCTCAACAGGATCATAGAAACGATAGCCAAATTCATCTTGACCATAACCAATGAAGATACACTGCCTAGTTTTAACATCCAACTTTGACCTTTCATCCTTAGGAACATGTACAAAGGCTTTACACCCAAAGACTCTAAGATGATCATAAGAAACATTCTTACCAGTCCAAACTCTGTCAGGGACATCACCATCTAAAGCAACAGCAGGAGATAAATTGATAACATAAGCAGCAGTATTAAGTGCTTCTGCCCAAAAGGAATCTGACAGCTTAGCATCTGAAAGCATACATCTAACCCTCTCAACTAGAGTTCTGTTCATCCTCTCTGCTAAACCATTTAACTGAGGAGTCTTTGGAGGAGTTTTCTGATGCCTAATACCCTGCTCTCTGCAATATCTATCAAAAGGACCAATATACTCACCACCATTATCTGAGCGGATGCATTTCAATGTCTTCCCTGTTTGTCTTTCAACCAAGGCCTGAAAATCCTTGAACACATCAAGTACTTGATCCTTGGACTTCAAAGGAAATACCCAGTGTTTGCGAGAATGATCATCAATAAAAGTCACAAAGTAAAGTGCACCACCATGAGATCTTACCTTAAAAGGACCACACAAATCAGAATGTACCAACTCCAGCAAATCGAGCTTTCTTGAAGGCGGATGACTCTGAAAAGAAACTCTTTTCTGTTTACCGGCTAAGCAATGAACACATTTCTTCAACTTTGCTTGTTTCACTCCAGAAAGCAAATTTTTCTTAGCCAAACTATCAATCCCCTTCTCGCTCATATGACTCAGTCTTCTATGCCATAACTCTGATGAAGTATCATTCTCCACCAAATTTACTGAGTCTCTGGACATGGAGCCCTGAAATACATACAAGTTAGACAACTTGTCACCACGGGCCACAACCATCAAACCTCTAGTAAGCTTCCACTGGCCAGCACCAAGTGTATTAACATAACCCTCATCATCAAGATATCCCACAGAAATCAAATTCAAGCGAACATCTGGAGCATGCTTGACATTATTAAGAACTAGTTTGGAACCATTGTTACTTTCCAAACAAACTGTCCCAATGCCAATAACTTCAACTTCATGATTATTGCCCATTTTCAACGTTCCAAAATTACCTGGAGTATAAGAAGAAAATAATTCCTTCTTTGGCGTGACATGAGAAGTAGCACCAGAATCCACAAACCAGCTAGACTCATCACGAACAAGATTAATGGCATTTTCATCACAAGAAACAAGAAGATCATTATTAGCAACAACAGCAACACGATTTCATTATCGCCTTCTCTCTTTTGTTGTCTCATATCTCTCTTGTGCTTGTAACAATATTTCATGATATGCCCATTCTTGTGGCAATAGTCACATGTAGTATTCTTGTATTTAGACTTTGACTTGCTTCTACTTTTACCTCTATCATTTTGACCTCTGGACTTGTTTCTCCCCCTATCTTCAGTAACCAAAACATCGGAGTGTGAAGCTGAAGAAGATGAGGCTTGAGATCTTCTTCTCATTTCTTCATTCAAGACACCACTCTTAGTATATTCCATGGTTACAACACCACTGGGAGCAGAATTAGTTAAAGAAACTCGAAGAGTTTCCCAAGAGTCTGGCAGAGTATTAGAAAGCCAAAGTCCCTGTATCTCATCATCAAACTTTACACCCATTCCGGACAGCTGGTCAAGAACACCCTGAAAATCATTAATATGATCAGAAATAGGAGTGCCCTCTTTATACCTGATATTCATTAATTGTTTCAATAGGAACAACTTGTTGTTGCCAGTCTTCGAAGCATAAAGTGTCTCGAGCTTGTCCCACAAACTTTTGGCATGTGTCTCATTCACAATATGATTTCTAACATTATCTTCAACCCATTGTCTAATATAGCCACAAACCTGCAGATGCTCAAATTTCCATTCTTCATCATTCAAAGACTGAGGCTTATTAGAAGCAAACACAGGTAAATGCATCTTCTTGACAAATAGAAGATCTTTCATCTTGCCTTTCCAAATATGATAGTTACTACCATTTAAATACACCATTTTGCTCATATTTGCCTCCATCATTCAAAACGACAATCAACAATAACCAATGCTCTGATACCACTTTGTTGGGAAAGACAAGGCACTAACAAAGAATGTCTGACAGGATAACAGCGGAAGAATACCCAAGTCTATACTTTCCCTTTTCGATTTGAACCAAGAGAAGACAAACAACCACAAGCAATATGATAGTAAGGCAGCAAGTAATTCAACCAAACAAATATAACAAGACAATAAGAAATCAATCACACAAGACACCAAGATTTACGTAGAAAACCCTTCGATGTGAAGAGTAAAAAACCACGGGACCAAAAGCTCCACTATAATCACCAAGAGTTACAATATTGTTCTCCAAAATTGGCCACAAAACAAGTGCCAAACAACGAGCAACAACAAAATAAGATTGCACCAAATCTAGAGAATTAAAGGAGCAAAATCACCAATTTCGCAGCTACTGTTCACGACAGCAAAACTGAAGCTGCATACCACCAAATCCAACTCTGTCAGTTCCTAATCAAAGATTGAGATGAAGACAATATTCTGTCCAAAAATCAGCTCAATCGGACAAGAAACGAAGCGGGAATCGCAATTTGAAGTTGGCTATGAAGGCTGAATTTGGACTGCGAAAATCTCTCTTTTCTCCCCGTTTTGGCTGCTGAAAAACTCTCTTGTGTGTCTGAAAATAAGACCTAAAATAGGCTTATATTTGCCTCATAAGAATGGGCTTATGGGCAAAAATGGGTTGGTCCAAATTGGGCTTTTATTTATCCACATAGGAAGGGAAAAAGACCCATAACCCAACATGTCATTGTATCTCTACTTTCTTATAGTGATTAGGGTGTAATTACTACTTTGACATGGCTTTACAAAACCCGAATAGACTTGGAAAGGTTCATCCTAGTTAATATTATGTAATTGGTATACCCTTCTCATTTGAGCGTTTGTTAACTGTTATCTTAGATTTCTGTTTCTACACTCTCTAATTTTCTTCAGTGTCTGCAAATGTGAAGTTCTAAAAAAAGAAGATGGAAGCTTCTTGAGCGTTTATAAATTGCTTTCTTAGATGCTTTGTTTCTAGACTCTCTAGTATTCTTCAAGTTTTTGCAAATATAAAGTATAAAAAGAAGAAGATGAAAGCTTGTTGAGCGTTTGTAAACTGCTTTCTTAGATGCTCTGTTTCTAGACTCTATAGTTTTCTTCAAGTTTCTGCAAATGATAAGCTTCTTGAGCGTTTGTAAATTGTTTTCTTAGATGCTCTATTTTACACTCTTTGATTTTCTTCTTCGTTCATTTTGTTGTAAAAACTAACATATGAAAAATATTTGATTCGAATTCTTGACGATTTGTTAACTACTTTATAATTTCTATTTTTATCTTTATTAATGTTCTTATAAACTGATTCTTTTTTGCTTGTAGTCATCAAAAATCATTCCTTTGTGCTTCATGAAAGTTAGTATACCTCTATTTTCATTTTCATTTGCCTAAATAGAATAGATAAACATTTTTGGCCAAGGAGTTGATCTCATAATTGTTTGATTCGTCTACAACATGCGTAGTCAATAATGTCATGACTCATTTTTCATATTTTACAAACCATGTTGTCACGAACTTAGATTTTTCGTTAGAACTCCGTGCAACAGTTGACAACTTACTCACGAATCCTTCACGATCTTGTAAGCTCAAGTAAGCCTTTAAGACCAAACTTTATCTTTAAAACTAAACTTTATATTGCTTGAAAAGATTGTTTCCAACTTGTTGGATTGTTTGTTTCAAGTTTGGATGTCTTACAAATGAAATGATGACACCCCTATTTATACTATCTACTAAAGATCTAAATGTAAATATTATTTACTTTACAAGTCCCTTCTTATTTACACTTTAGTCCCTATTATAGAAAAATCTACATTTTCCAGGATACCAAACACTTTCTTGAAAAAATCTAAGTTATTTTAGTGTCTTCTTGAATAATCTAGAAGGTTCTAAGTTCTCCGCAAATCTCTCCAAAACTCTAGACCTTTCTACCCCTATTCGAATGCAAAATTTAGTTGTGATGTGTCAGGATGTGAATAAAATTAAGTTTTACTAGTAATAATCAAATATCAAATTCAATTCTAGCATGAAATTCAATAGATATTGCTTAAATAACAAATTTTATAATATATATATATACAAATGTCAAAGCTAAAATTCAGATATTATTTTGTGTTTAAGTTTTAAAGAGGTGAATAATTTTTTTTTTCAACGAATTAAGTGATTATCACTTAAAATTATCTGAATATTGTTACTTAAAATTTTGGTTCACTTCTTATAATTATAAAATTCATTTGTTACTCTTAAGAAACAATAGTGTATACCACACTATTAAATCAGGTAATTGTTTATGATTGAAATTTTAGAGACACACAAATTTAGTTAGGAAAATAGGACCTGGTTAAATTGAGGTCTAGGATTTCGATTATAATTAGGTTTTATCTCTTAAACTATTAATGTGTGACATTATGTGTTAATTATCAATAAATTCAGATGTTATATTTATTAAAACAACACAATACAATACTAATATGTTGTGAAATCAATTGACACTTAGAGAATTGAGTAAATGAGAGTGAAGCGATAAGTGATTGAAAGGGAAAAAAGTAAGACGTTATGATTTTCCTTGTCCTCGTGGTTACTTAGTATATTGTGATTTTGACATGGAAAATTGATTTTTTGGGAAAAGGTATAATATACTATTTAATTTTTTTCATTTAGAGTATGTCTCTCGTTACAAAAGTGGTTCATACATATTTCTACTTATAAATAAATAACTCACATATATTCTTTTCTCTAACGGAAATGAAAAAAAAATAATTTTAAACTTATTTTATTATTTTTTCTATAAAAGTATAATCCTATATGAGTAAATTTAATCCTTGTCAAACATATTTTTTTGAATTTTTTTTCAATGACTAATTTAGAATTATTATTTTGATAATCAAATTTATTTATGTTTCACTAATATGGTTGTAAAACTTACTGTATATGGCAAAAAAAATTTCTTCAAATACAAAAATTAAATTACAATATAGAAAAAAAATAGTTTAATTTTTTTCGTTAAACTAAGGAGTGAAAGAAAAAAAATAAAATAAGAATATGAAACTCAAATAATTATAATAAAAGAAGTCAAAAATAATTTATGTATGAAAAAAATATAAATATACCTTGAACTTTGATAGAAGAATTCTATACCCCTAAATAATTTTTTAAAAAAATTAAAAGTAAAAAATTTAAATTTAAAATTATTTTTTTAACTTTCGTTAAATGAAAGGTATTTGTAAGTCGTTAGTATAAAAGTAAGCATATATATGAGCCATTTTCATAACGAAGGGTATATCAATTTCAAATGACAAGATTGAAGGTTATATCAGACCCTTTTCCTTCTTTTAGATCAAGATAAAGGAGATGGACTGGTTTAGTGGTGAAAGAGTGGGTCTGCTGAAATTGTAAATACAAGGCCCAACATTCGGTCCAATGAAGAGTGAAAGTATTGATTATATTTGGAGAAAATGGTCTAAACCCCCACCCCCCACTCACCCTCAACTTATATCCGAAATTCCAACTATACACTCCAACTTCACGGGGGTCTCATTACCCACCTAAACTATATTTTTATATATTTTCTACCCGCCTAAGCCATGACCTCAATACATAAACCAAATAAGTCATCCTGCGTGATTACACGCGCTGGGACCCCCACCTTGAAACTCTCATTTCTTATTTTTCTCCCTTTCTAGTTTTTTCCCCCATTTCCCTCCTAAACTGAAAGTAGAACAAAGGAACAAAGAAATATCCAAAAATCATCTTTTCTCATGTTCATCTCCTTCTCCAATTTTTAGACCGAAAATGATCCAAATAAGTACATTAGCATCGTCAAAAGAAATGTAGCAAGAATACAAGAGAAAAAACACATACACCACAGCATGGGCAAAACCAAAATCTTCTTCCCGAATTTAATTTTGACCAAGAAGTTTGCAAATTTAGCGAAATTCTGTGTTTGCATCTCACTATAGCGTTGAACATTGAGTCTGATTCATCCATACAAAGCCTATTCAAGTTTCCATTTGCCATATTTGATGAATTTCGAGAAAATTTAAAATTTGAAATAGAAACCTAAATAAGAAATTAGAGCAGATTACACACCCTAAATTCAAGATTTGAAGTAAAAATGAACATAACAACTAAATCGTACTTAATTTTGAGAGGAAATCGTGAATTTTTCACAAAAGAAACAAGGATAGTGGTGGGGGAAGAAGAAGCAATTGTTATTTAAAAGTGGGGAAGATGACTGTTGTAGAAGGAAGAATTTTTCATCAAATTATGCTTCTAACGCGCCTAGAGGCGGTGACAACACCTCCCATGACAAGTTAGCACTTAGATGGGTAGAAAATATATACAAATATAGTTTAGGTGGGTAATGTGACACCGTGAAGTTGGAGTGTGCAGTTAAAATTTCGGATATAGGTTTGGGGGTGGGGGGGTTTAGACCATTTTCTCTTATATTTGAGATAACCAAATGTATTGCAGTCTTGGCCAATTGAATTAAATATATATATATATATATATATATATATATATATATATATATATATATATATATACTATTTAAAAATTATAAATATGGTAAAATTAATTAAAAATAACTTGAAAAAATATTTTAAACTTTATACAAAAATTAGTTATTTCAAATCGTTTGAAATTTAAGAAGCTCGAAAGCTAATTCTTCTCGAGGAGGGTAAAAATTGGGTGTCAATAATGGATAACGACTTGAACGAGTAGAGATTAAATCAAATTAAAATTATTTTAAGTTCAACCCTTAAAACTTTGACGGATTCAACGAACTACCATTATTTGAGCTATTTTTTTACGCCCCTAATTTTATTTAATTATTGGTCTTCACTTCAATTTAGTCTCCACTCATATTTATACGATTTAGTAATCTTACGATCTTTAAACTATTGTAATAAGATTTTAATTCTTGGTTTATTTTGATTTGTGTTATTGTTTTAGTATGAGTCGTTTTAGTAAATATGGATAAGGGATGTATATGGTTGGATTGATTCGACCTTTTTATACATCAAATCAAATTATTTATGTCATAAACTTATAAACTAAATTAAACTACTAAATTTTATTTTATTTTTGGATAAAGTATTTCTACAAATATATAAGATGTCTCTTAAAACTTCAAAAAGTGTTTGAGTTTTTACCACAAATATTTTTCTTAGGTTTATGAAATAAGGCATTTAAGTTATTCTATATATAAGTATATATATTCAACCTCTATAATTCAACAGATTACAATACTAACATTTTTCCCTCCCAAAATTCATAACCGCTTCCTTCATCTTCGTCGTCGAATTCTTTTTTCTTTTCAAACTCCATTTTTTCCCAAGCAATTACAAATGGGTAGAAGATTTTCACTCGGAACAGAGTTCACAGAGTACTGAAACAACAAAGCTTCTATCTTCTTCTTTTTTTCAATTTTATCGAATTGATAATTTTTTTAAAAAGAAATTATTTACTTATTATTCTAATCTTGGTTAGACCTTAATTTAGGTAATTAAATCTCAATTTTCAATTTTTAATTATAACATGTCACTACCATCTACGGGTGCAAGTCATATAACGTACTAAAGGGAGTCAAGCAACAAAAAATATAAAGTGAGAATATCAACAAAAAAAAAAAATTAAAATAGGTATTATAATTTTTTTGGGAACTTTCACATATAGTCACTCAAAAATAGTTTAATTGCCCTCCATAGCTATAGTTTGATAATTATAATTCGTAGCTACATGTTATATAGAGGAGATAAGCGAGCGACAGAGGGCAAAGAGTAGGAGAGATGTGAATTGTATATGTATATTGTAAGCTCAAGTAAGTCTTTAAGACTAAGTTTTATATTGCCTGGGAAGATGCTTACAACTTGTTGGATTGCTTGTTTCAAGCTTGGATGCCTTGCAAATGAATGACAACCCCTATTTTTACTACCTCCCAAGGACCTAAGTGTAATTATTATTTACTTTACAAGTCCCTCTTTATTTATACTTTAATCCCTATTCTAGAAAAGTCTACACTTTATACGATTCCAAACACTTTAAGTTATTCTAGAGTCTTCTTGGAAAATCTAGAAGGTTCTAGAGTTCTCCGCAAACGTCTCCAAAACTCTAGACCCTTCCGGCCCTATTTGAACGCAATATTTAATTGTGATGTGGCGGGACGTGAATAAAATTAAGTTTTACTAGTAATAATCAAATATCAAATTCAATTCTAGTATGAAATTCAATAGATTTTGCTTAAATAACATATTTTATAATAAATATATACAAATGTTAAAGCTAAAATTCAGATATTATTTCGTGCCTGAGTTTTAAAGGGGTGAGTAAAATTCTTTTTTCAGCGGATTAAGTCATTATCACTTAAAATTATCTGAATATTGTTATTTAAAATTTTAGGTTTTATCACTTAAATTATCATTATAAAATTTACTTCTTATAATTATAAAATTCAATTGTTACTCTTTAGAAACAATAGTGTATAACACACTATAAACCCATTATTGTGGCTAATTGTTTATGATCGAAATTTAGAGACACACCTAAAGTTAATTAAGATAATAAGATTTAAGTTGAGGTTTAGGATTTCGATTATAGTCAGGTGCTTATCATTTAAACTATTGATATGTGACATTCTATGTCAATTATCAATAAATTCAGACGTAATATTCATTAAAAACACAATACAATACTAATATGTTGTGAAATCAATTGACACTTAAGATTGAGTAAATGAGAGTTGTTTTATACGAAATCGAGAAAATATTATATTTCTTTAAGATTTTCGACTTTTTTAGAGTCGCCACTTAAACAGACATATTTTATAACATGAAGCAAACATATATATCTTCACGATTATATATATATATATATATATATATCTTCACAAACATATATGTTTGCTTCATGTTATTAAAATTTGAGGCAATAACTATCTAAAATATTTCAAATTTTATATCTTATTATTCCGTAGTGTACGAGTCTAATTTGGTAATTAAGTGAAATTATACAAGTCTATTATGGATTTCGCATAAAGTATAAAAAGTTAAACAATTTAGGTACTAATTATATCTTATATCGAAAATTTTCCAAGTTACCACACTTGCTAGTTCCACGTGATAGTGTCACGTAGGCCGAAAATGGGTAAAAGTTATTTATAAAATAAGTCCAGGAGGTAATAGGACCTTAGTATAATATAAGTGTGTCTCTGGGTTTTCGAGCATAGGTTGAGGGGGTACTTGTGCATTATTCCTATTATTTATGCCAATACTTTTGCAAACATCAAGTTGCGAGATAACAATATGTACACATGAGATCATCTAGAAGAATTATCTATTAGAATCATTAAGTATCTAAATAATTCAAAGGTGGATGAATAGGTCCATAAATACTTGTATACTTAGTAGTTAGCAGGGGATTCAATCTCAACTTTCGTTTATGATGGTCTCACAATTAACTCGCCTTGGTAACAAGCAATACAAGAAAATTCATCATTTAAAAGAATTTTTAGGTTCTTCCATGGATGTCCATTTTAATTTTTCATAATTCGTCTAAATATTATAGACTAATAATGTCTCAGACAATCATGCCAAATTAAGAAAATATTAGAATTAGTAACCTTCTTATTTGTCATAGAATGTGCCTCAATTGCACTAATTGTTGTCTATACAAGTCTGAAGATAAAGCATGAAACTTTTCCATGATACATGTCTTTCTTAGAGACATTCGTGGTGATACCACATCATTGACCAAATGTCGCAATCTTTTTCATGCATAGCATGATGGCTTACACCTCATTCCTTTTAGAGAATGAATCTATATTTTTAGCATTTATCATTCTTCATGAATGGAACACAAGCAGGTGAGCATATCAAATTATGATAGTTTTAGTACCTCATTCTATATTATGTGCATTATTCAATTACTTGTCTTCTTTCATATATATTATGCACTACTATCAAATTCACTTTAGTAATGGAGCGAATTTAATAAATTTCACGACTTCTCATCAAAAACACATTAGTTTTTCTTTAGTCATTATTATATTGTCAATATGGTGCATTAAGACTCAAATTTAATGTCTTATCCATATAAAAATGTCTTAGGTCATAAATTGATAAAACTTGAACCAAATATCTTCTCATCATGGTACACTAGGACTTTAACCCAATGTCTTACCCTTTTGGTGCGATTGAACGTAAATTCATCGTCTTATTCTTTTGGTGCGATAAAACTTAAATCCATCGTCTTATCCACAACGACGCTCAACCTCAAGACTTCGAAATAATTATAATTTTATCACTTTTGATGATCATTAATATGATCGTATATTATAATTACACACAAAATTGAGATTATTGATTTGTTAAAATCAACATTAGTAGTTAATAGATATAGCTTAATAGATCACACACCTCATATAAAGGTTGAAAACATATCTTTCACTAAATTATGCTTATAAATTGAGAAATTCTCTTCCAATCGATTAAAATTAAACGTATAAAAAATCGACGTCTCTTTAAATTCTTACTCCAAATGATACCTCTAGATCTATCGCATAAATACTTATAACATGAAGATAAATCATACCTTGAAGATATAAGAACCTTGTTGCATAAATTATGCAAGATCTCTTTTGCACTTTTCCCGTCTCCTATCATAATTTTTTAAGAATAATAAAATAATAGAATAATCGTGCTGATAACGTGTTATGAAACTATATAAATTTTTTTAAAAATAAAATAAGAAGAAGAGAAAAAACTTTTTACTCATTTTGAAATATATTCAGCATTCATAGATCTTTTGTAAGGAAAATCCAAACCTAACTTTGTATCCGAGTGGATTTACTAATCATATCTTAAAAGAACTCTACATAATTAGATATTCATTATAACACAAATACTAAGTTTATAACATTACTTAAATTATAACATCTATTTAATAATTTTTATCTTTTTAATCTTTGTTCACATTTTTTGCTTGATATTTATTAAATTTCACTTGTTAAGTTATATGACTTACATGTCTCTCCATTTCCAAAGTACCTATAATTACCACGTGTCATAATTAAGAATTGAAAATTGAGATTTAATTTACCAAATTAAGGCCTAACCAAGATTAGAATAGCAAATAATTTCTTTATTTTATTTTTTAAAAAAATTTCAATTCGATAATTCTGGCTAAAAATTGAAAAAAGAACCATAAGCTTAGCTTTGTTGTTTCAGCACTCTGTGAACTGTGTTCCGAGTGAGTGTTATGGAAGAAGAGTTTAATCCCAAAGCAGAGATTACTCCATTTTGAAGAGCAGTTTCAGTTTGATGTCTATACTTCATCTATGGCTCTTTCAACCCTTGTTGTGCACTCACGTAATAGTATGGTAAGCCCTTTTTTCTGTTTGTTTTGAGTTCCCCCATTTCTATCAGTATATATATGCTTTTAACAAAGCTGCTATCTTGAATTTGAGTGTGCCTTGTTTGTAATTTAGTTGTTTTCTTTGTAATTGTGAAAACATATTAGAGGTGGAGCCAAGATTTCATCTTTATGGGTTTTGGATTTTAGAATCACTACTTTGCTAACAAGTAAGACTGAGTAAAGGGCAGCCTGGTTGCACTAAGCTTCCACTATCACATTGAGGCTTATGGACCAAACCTTACCTTTATTTTGTGGCTTGAACCCGCGAACCCTAACATCTTAATGATATGAGTATGAACTTGAACCTAGCTCGAGGAGTTAGCTTCTTTTGTTTTACCATTAGCTTCTACCCAAAACGGAAACAACCTCTCTACCTCCTTGAGGAAGGGGTATGGTCTGCGTACATTCTAACTTGGAGGTTGACTGGTGGTAGTCCATTGGAGTAATCTCCTCCATAAGGAGTTGGCAAATGCACAGTCAAAAAATAAGTGCTCCTCTTGTTTCATCATCCTGCTTACACATAATACATTTTAGGGTCTACTTGCATTCTCCATTTCAGCAACCTATCTGTTGTAAGGAGTCTGTTCTGGATTTGCAGCCATAAGATTAAAATGGCTTTAGGTCTTGCTAAGTTGTGACATACGAGACCTCTTCAATCAACCTTTGGGTAATCACCTAGCATTTGATTATAGGCTTGCCTTATCTTGCTTCTCCTGCCATCAATAGCATGATGCAGTACATGTAGGTGATCCTTTGCTCCAAGAACTTTTCTAACCATCCAAGATTGTTTCTGTTTGGCTGGTGGATGAGTTTGTTTTGTCCTTGGTTGGCCAACTTGTTTGGGTTTATCCTTGTGACAGTTATGTCCCACCATCATACAACCTTCACAATACTCAGGCTTCCAGTCAAATACAATCACTTGTTGGAATGATTGACCACGAGCATCCATGACCTTAATCTCTGTAGGGATTGACTTGGTGACATCCACCTCTATAAGCATTCGAGCATAGGATATCCTTGTTTGTTTGGTTGTACATTCATCCACAAATATTGGAATTCCTATCACACTAGCAATTCTACTAAGAGAGTCACACCCCCAACAATTTATTGGCAACTATGGAAACGTTACCCAAAGGAGGATTTCAGTCAATAACTCTGATTTGAAGTCAAGTTTGGGTGTCCATTGTTTTGAGATTATAGGGTTATTGTTTATGCTGTATAGCCCTGCGAATAAGATCTCCTTCAAGTCAGGTTCAGATTGAAATTTCACCACATAATAGCCCTCATCATGGTAAAACAGGTCAGAGTTTGCCACATTAGCCCATGTTTGTGAGATAAATCGCTTCATATAATTTTTTTATTTTTTTTGATGACAAGGGTACCCGCAGCCGCTACCCTTAGGGTGCCCACAGGGTAAAACCCCCGCTCCTATGCAATAGCACGCAAACCACATAGGAGAGGTAACACGCACTAGGCAAGCCATGGTGCGACAAGCGCGACCCAGAAGGCAAACCCTTGCTTTCGCTGGCAAAGGGTTTCAAACTTGAGACCTCCAACATAGAAGTCCCAAGCTATATCCTGGCATTTCCCCAATAACATACAAAACCAGCGAGTGTTTCCACTTCACTTCTTCTTTCTACTTCTCCTTTTCATCCAGCTTGACTACCAGCTTTCCATTAACTAGCTCAGGTGTAATATAATTTGAGGACATACCATTGCTGGCAACTCGATTTCCCGCAAATAAGCTAACCTATGGATTAGCCTCCTTCATTCCCACTGGATCTGGTTCCAAGTTCTGCAAGCCCCTTCAGATGGTGCCTTTCCACTGCATGTACAGTACTCAATGGAACAGTGTTCACCAGTAATGGAACAGTATTCATTGGTGCCTTTGCCGCTGAAACCACCAGATCTGGAGTTGATAACTCTCGTGTAGCCTCTGGGCTCCACTTGATCAGTTGTGAGCTACCAATGTGCTCATTCATCAACCTCATTGCACTCCCATTGTCAATTCTGCTTCTATAGTTTGCTTGCGAAGATCCTTCATCTGCGATCCAACTTCCTTCCTACTTAATCCCAAATGCGATTACCATTTGCTTCTTAGGTTTCCCTTGCCGTCTCTTTCCTGCCATACTCCATACAGTGCACGATAGCAGAACCTACGCCGAGAGCATTTCAGAGAGGAGAGAGAAAAAAATTGGGATTTCTTTCACACATTGCAGTGTACACTCTACCTTCCCAGACACCACTTAGTGGGATTTCACCGGTATGTAGGTTTTAGCTTCTTCCCAAATTCCTCTGTGGAACTTGTCAATCTTAGAAGTTTTTGATCATCTGCTTTTCTCCTTGTGATCTCATTTACCTTTTCCAGTGTTCAAGTGAGAAGTGCTTGAGAAGTGCACTGATATTTGAAGCTCAGAAAGGATATAGGAACTTTGTGAGTAAAGATATGAGGTACTGATAATTTTATAGTTATATGAATTCTTCCTGATTGAGTCAATCTTTTGACTTGAATACTATATTTAACCCTCTAATATCATGCAGGTTTAACAATTTTCTTTATTCCAAGATGTTGACAGTGTTTTCTAGGTCGAAGCATACCCTTGCGGGGAAACTGTTGAAGGACATAGATGCTTATGGCTGCGCTAGTGTCAAAGATAGGTCGAAATTTTTAAATAAGGTTACAGATTTTTTTTTAAATTAGACTCAGCTAACATATATGTATCATGCTGCTTCAGTAAATCTGTCTAAATTCTTGATGAATGGGAAAATTTATTATGTTTTTTAGTTACTCCCCCAGCTTCCTCCTCATGAGGGTTTCTTTTCCTTTCGTATTCTTTCCTTTTTGTCGATAACATTTGTGCTATCTGACTAATGATCGAGTTTGGGGCAAGTTTGCATTAGAGAGGAAACAGTTAAGACTTTATAGGAAGAAAACAATCAGTAGGATGAGAAAAACAAGTGTAGAAGACAAGGCAAATATAAGAACTTGAAATATCAATTCTCATGTTTGATAACCTGTCATCATAATTATCTTAAGACTTGGGCAAGCTTGTTTGAAATTACATAAATGAATAGTCTGTGGCATTCAGTATTGGAATTTTCCCTCACAATGGAGCAATATATTTCAAGATAGTGAGATACTCTATTTATTTGGACGTCCTATTAAATACTACCTGCCATCTTTTTTAATGTTAGTTGGGTGAAAGAAAGGGATATCAGGAGAGGATATATAACAGGAGCAAGGGGTTAGTGTCTCTGCTACTTAGAATGGAAAGAGATTTTGCAGCCCTATGAAAGTCATCACGAATAGGAGGTAGATAACTTGCATTTCTCTAGTGAAGTCACATAAAAAGCTTGGGGCTAGAGATAAACCTCCCTTACATGGTACTGAAATCAATGGTTCCCCCATCCCGGCGTTCCTTTTTTATATCCTTGAACCATAGTGTTTGGTTTGAATATAAAACTTATACCTTTAATGATTAAATCCGCTTTCCCGGTGAAATTCTACATAATCTGTTCTTGGGAAAATTTGAGCATATAGTTTCTTGCATGATGAAATAACTTGCTCCAATTTTAATAAAATAAAGAGTGGTCCATATATGTTTCATATACCAAGGATTACAAAACAAGAAAGGATGTCATGTACATATACTAGAGGGGCTGGAATATGGTAGCTTAAGTACATGTAAAGCTTAACATTTAGGCCCATAAATAATGGATGCTTCTTAAGTTACTTTGAATTACTGTGAAATGTGCTTGTGAGGTTTCTATAATCTTTTACTCGATTTGACTGGCCTTTGTTCATTTAATTTAGCTTAACTAGATGATGGATGGTAGATGTTCTATAGTTGTGATCTTTGATGGATTGTAGATGAATTTTGTTGTATTTTGTAGAATCTTGGGTGAGCTGGGAAGGGAGTAGTGTGCTCAATAATTGCAAATGCCTTTTCTCTTATTTTGATTCACTATGAATGGTGTAATGAACATATTATGGGTTTGTTTGGGTGTAGGAGAAGGTGCTTAAATCCTAGTCAATTAGTATCATCAAGTCAATGCATCTCTGTATCTGTAGTTAGAGGATTTGTCAGAATTTTACATTCTTACTCTGGCCATCGACATGCCGTAACCCTTCTTTCTTCAAAAGGTGCCTCAAATGATTACACATGTTACCTTCTGTTTGCTTATCTCATACTTGAGCTACCTCAATTTCCTTTGACCCAATTGTATGAAATATTCTGGTATTTCGCTTGTACTTTATTGTCTTTCCTTTGGGAAACTGTTGTGGTTGTCTTGAACAGAAATGTAGAAGGAAGAATACAACATTACCATTTCCAATAAAAAAAGAATAGAAATGTAGAAGGAAAGATGTTCCCTAACTTGGTAGTTTTTTAAATTGTTTTTGATGCATCTTCCTTCCCCAGAAATTTCCCCTCATCGTGTGATAGTTATTTGAATTTCTCCCAGGCTTCTGTGGTGATGGGTTATGATGGTTTAGATGACCTGATTGATGCCAACGGAACTGAAAAACAATCTGATATTCATCCTGATGGAGGAGCAATCGACTTTGATTTCTCCTTAATGTGTAAACAATTCTCTTCAATCAGGTTGGGCTCTTCTCCACCTGTTGAATTATACGATGGGACAGCATCCATCCATGGAGACAGTGGGCTATGGGCCACTAAAATTTGTAGAGAGTTTCTGTCTAGCTCTGTGGGTGAACAATTGATCGATCCTGATTCAGTGTATGAAACATGGCATATTTTGTATTCGGGAGCTACTAATATGGATTCGGCCACTTATATTCCTGATACTTTGGAGACAGAAACAAGACAAGACTTGCAGTTCACTGTAGATAAACCTTCTAACCTGTCTCCGCATGGGGTCAAACAGAATGATGGATTGGTTGAAGTAATGCTTGATCAATCTATTAGCTTAATTCCTGGCCTCAGCAAACGGCACGCTCGTCAGCTGGAAAACTGTGGCTTTCACACAGTGAGACTTGGAACCATTTAGCCTACTATAGTTTTGCTCTCAAAGTCACAACTCTAATAATCATCTGGTATATGTGTAGTCGCGCAAATTGCTGCAGCATTTTCCTCGGACATATGTTGATCTGCAAAATGCACAGGTTGGAATTGAGGATGGGCAATACTTGATTTTTATTGGAAAAATCAAGTCCTCAAGGTGAATTACCGTTACAGAAGTTCTTACCTTACCTTACCTTTTATGCTTTGCAAGAAGACTAGCTAATCATGATTGATGCTAATTGTTTAAATGTAAGACATTTCTATTTCTTTTTCGAAAATGGAATCATTAGCACTATTTTATATTGGATTGAGAGATAGGTTTATCAACTTCAAAACTTCGGGATAATGGGCCTGCTCTTCTACTTCTCCACTCAGATTTGGTTAGATAGCCTCATTTTTTTTACTTGTAACATACACCTTTCACATGTCCCCTATGATTAACAATGACTACATTCACCTGAAGGTGCAACCATGCAAGTAGCACATGTTGAGTATAAAATGAAATAAGGTCGCTTGAGATGTTTTGATCATGTCCTGCATCGGCCTACAAATGCACCAAGTCCATAGGTGTGAAACTTTGGTGAATGACACTGTTAAAAAGGGACTATAGATAAGGCACAATAGAGAAAAAGATCTGTATATTTTTAGATAATGCTATTGTTTTTAATTATCTAAAATTTTCATTTCTATTTAATTTGATATGCTGATGACATGAGTTGAGCTTAAATTAAGAAGTGAGGATTCATATAGCCGACCGTGACTTATTTGGTCTGAAACGTTACTGTTGTTGTTGTTGTTGTCTTCCTTTTCTTGAGAGGGTGCTTAGGATCTATCTGCTGTTTCTAATAGGTGTTTACTGAATAATATCAAGTTTGCTTGGAATCTATTGTTCCTGTATTTTGAGTGAAGTATTGATTGATTGGTACCTGCTGCAACAGTAATATGGGTTTAGCAAATAGCTCGTAATGGATAAGTTAGATTATCTTGCTTTCACTGGTGTATATGCTTTCACAATAGTGTACATCTGCCAATACTTCAAACTTCAAATATAAAACAATCTTTGTTAAACTGAATAATTTTCTTTTGTATTTTTCCATGCAGGGGAATAAGAGCTAGTTATTCTTTGTCATTCCTTGAGGTTGTTGTTGCTTGTGATGTTGTAGATAATGAATCACCATCAACTTCTAGGGATAATGGTGCTGATTTAATGAGTGATAAAGCTGATAATGGCAGGAAGAAAACGGTATTTTTACACTTAAAAAAGTTTTTCCGAGGCACCCGCTTCACGTATCTACCTTTTCTCAAGAGCCTAGAGGAGAAGCAAAAGGTTGGAGACATTGTATGTGTCAGTGGTAAGGTGAGTTGATCAATCTTTATTTCATCATTGAAAGAATTTGATGAATTTGTTATTATCTTCTAGCAATTTTTAACTTTATTGCTAATGATGACAAACTTTAACTACTTATTGCACAAGTCACCTTTTAAGCTAAACTGGATCTTTTATGATCTATAGCGTGATCTGGAAACAGTTGGTTACTTGTTTTACTTATATCATATATATGACATAGCAGTTTCTGAGAGTTACCAAGCTAGAATTTGTTTGTTATGTCGTGTGTGATCTGATGAACTTTCTCATGGGTAACTACATATTATGGTTGCAAGTTGAAACTCAAGTGTCAAATAGCAGCTTTAGAGATCCAGTCATTTGTTTTGAAAGTCAAAAGGGGCAGTTTTAGATTTCTTAGTTTCCTACTCCTTAGTAATGAGGCAAATGATAAATTAGATTCACAATTCCTGTTCATTGTCTGAGTCTTCTTAGTTGATTAGCACATGGGTTCTAAAAAGGTTGCACATAATGACATAATTGTAGGCTGTTGTGTGGAGCAATCGGTTGTTTATGGTTGTTATGAATACATGTCAGTTATCATTGTGGCACTGCGTATTATTTTTTTTTCTAATTTCTCACATATTGTTATCTGTATGTTACTATTTGAAAGGTGCGGATTATGAGATCAAAAAATCATTATGAGATGAGGGAATACAATATGGATGTGCTACAAGATGAAAAGGATCCATCATTTTGTGCACAAGGGAGACCATATCCTATATATCCTTCAAAAGGAGGTTTGAGCTCTAACTTCCTTAGGGATGTGATTTCAAGGTCAGATCTCAAACCCGAGCTATTTTGTCGTAGTATGTGCAAAATGGTATATTTAAAAAACCATTTTTTTGCCATTTTTGTCATGAGAAACTTATTTGTTTATGTTCATTCTCACATTTGTTTATTTTGTTCTAGTTTTACATGCATTTATGTAGTATGTTATTTGTAAGACATTGCCTAAATAAAGGACGACTATGTTTAAGGCACATGATGTATGTTGTTGATATCATTGAACTTGCTTTTAGTTATTTGAAATTGCTCAAGAAGCATTCGATTTGTATAAAATGATGTTAAATGTTCATAGATTGCATGAGATAATAGGAAGAAAAACTTATGCATGTATCGTGATGATCTCATTAACTTACTTTAGTTTTTTGAAGTTACATAGCATTTAATCGGAATTAAAAAACTCTAAAATTTTCATGGACTGCATGTGCAGGAGAGTTAAAGACAAGCTTAGAGCACACAAGTGCAAAGGACATCTTGAAGAATATTGTGAATTGAGATTTACCATTGCTACTTATTCCTCTGTCAAATGGTGTAACTGAACTATTCTAACTGATGAAATGTTACTAAATAATGACTATGATACCACTAGTATTAGCACTCTACTCTTTGTTGTGGTCTGACTTCCATTTTCTTTTGAATGTAAACATGACATAAGAGTAATGAAAGTACATAGCTGAACAGTACTCATGTATCAGATGTGGACTCGGGCTTCTTTGACCTAGTTTCTATTGTCCCAAATTGTCGTTGTCAGCATCTGTTTTCTGACCAGCGTCCTTGTAGTGTCTGCCTGTAGCAACTATTCCAGCTGATCTCATTATGTTGTCTTGAGATTTAATTGTTTTCTTAATTGAAATATGAACATAGTTTCTAGCTGAAAGTTGTTAAATGTGTTCTGTCATCTTGCATGATTTATTTGTTTATTGCTTTTTGTAATTTTGATTTAACTGTGTATCATTCTTCTCAAGTATTATATGCCTTCTTTTAATATTTAATAGAGCCTTAAAGGTGCTTCCATCCAATATCGATCCTATACCTGAAGATCTTGCTCGTGATTTTGGACTACTATGCCTTCATGATGTAAGTTATCGCTCTCATATGGCTCGTCAGATTTACGTTGTCTTCTATTATTTTATACTGCACCATGTATACTGTAAAATGATATAATGTGTATGGTGTTGGGATTTTACGTCTTTTTTGCTGAAAATAGTTGCTTGTACCATTGAAATGGAACTCTATGTCCCTGAGACAGTTGAAAATGAGATTTTTTAGGAATTTACACTTATTGCTTGTCCTATTTTCTGAAAACAAACATGATGTGTAACATTCTTTTGAGTGTAACAATGATAAAGCTGAGGAGGATAAGGAAAAAAAGAACACAAGTTTTTTTGTTATTTTCTGTGCAACAGACTAAGAAATAGAATACATGATATACTTCTTAGTGCTTTTTTCAGTTAATTTATTTTAGAACAAAATTGACCCTTCTTTTATGAGAGAAAGTTAGGTTAATTGGTTAAGGGTGCAGTGATACAATCAATCTTTCCTGAGAAAATACATGAGTTCTTGAATAACTATCAAGAAGCTGATGAAATATCTATTACTGGCACCTCAAGATCTCATTGTCTGATCTCTAAAATAGGCTCTCTATTTCTCGTGGCTCACATTTCCTCTCTCATTGGTGAAGGATGATCTTATTCATGGTTGAGTATTTTGCACACTTAAATCATCCCACCATGCTTGTGGTGTTAGAAAATTAGAGCCGAGTCTTTCTCCTTTAGTTTACCTATTGACTTACAAAATTCAGGATTTAGCTCTCTTTGTTCAGGCTCAATGGATTTTTCTGGCATATCCTTCACTCCTCCTTTAGTACCACTCTCCTAATAGTAATTTGGAGATTCTCCAGTCTCCTTTTTCTGATGCTTGTATCATGTGCAAGAATATTAACGAGACTGCTGAAAATCTATTTCTTGGGCACGATTCATTCCTTGGGCCAAGGACATGAACAATGTTTTGTTAATGGGTGATGGAGGGACTCAAACCCAGAAGTTTTGTTTTCTCTGGTATGATGATCTGTGTTAACCACCTTATTCAAAAGCTTAATCATTAAAGAAGATATACTTTTATTTTTTTTTATGTCATCGACAACTCTTTTTACTCCCAATCTCCTTTTTTGTTGTGAATGATTGTTTCTTTTTCCTCTTGTGGCTTTACAATAAACAGGCATATGCAGGAATTCACCAGCCAAAAAGTGTAAAAGAGGCCGAGTTAGCGCGCAAAAGGCTCGTTTTTGATGAATTCTTTTATCTTCAGGTAATCATAGTTTTGGATATTAAAGGAGTTAAATAGCTTCTTAGTTGTTGAATTCAATTTCTACATAAAGGAAGAACTAAAGTAGCAAAAAGAACGCTGAATTTAGTTTCTCCGTTCTTGTGAACTGGATTTTAGGCTGCACTTTGTCACCCCTCCTTTTTTTTTGACTTTGATTCCTTAATTGATATTCACAATTTCACATGATGCTGGAACAGTCACACTCTTGTTTAAGAAGTACCTTTCTTGGGCCTTTATTTTGTTGTGATGATGGGAGGTTTCAACTCTCTTCTCCAACACCATACCTTGCAAAGCTCCAGGAGTTTCCAGTTCTTCCTTTGTTTGTTTTTTAGAATATCGTGCTGTTCTAAGTTTCTAAAAACAAAAACTTTTGTTTTCTTGACCTCAAATGACTGAAGAAAATGAGATCATTGTCCTTTAGGATTTCACTCTGTTGTGATATTTAAAAGCAAAATGCTTTTATTTCTGCACCACCCTTCCACCAACGACTGATGAAAAAGAGACATTACTTCCTTTCATAAACAGTACTAGTATTAATGTTCCTACTTCTACCCATCTCCCAGAATTAATACATCAAATTCCATATTCCACTCCCCTAACAGCGTCAAAATCCTTGGTACAAATATCCAGTGCATACTCCATTAAGGATAGAAGTTCAAATCATCTAGCCTTCTGATTAGTCTAGGCTTCATTCTTCCAAATAGATTCTGTAATTCGGCAGGGATCTGCTTGACCATGTATGTTGATTATAACAAATGTGACTTTACCCTTATTCCTACACTGTAGGATTACTGTTCAGGTGTGGCACATTCTCAGCATTTCTCAAGAGCCCTGGGTGATGCCAGAACATACCGCTAATCTTTTAAGCTGTTGGATGTGGGGGGAGGGGGGGAGCAAGATAGCAAGACCCCAAAAAGATGGTGGTCTATAGTCCCTATCTGTGTCTGGTGGGCTATTTGGAGAGAAAGAAACCTCAGGTGTCATGAGAATATCAGAACACTATTATTCAGAAAGTTAAAGAAAATTGCATTAACATGTTTTTTGGTGTAAAGAAGAAGGTATAGAAGAAGTAGAAAAGTTGGTAGATTTCCTAGGATCTATGTAATTATGGATATATTTGTAACTCTTTGGAAGTAGCCAGCATACCCTTAATGCTGAAGAATACAACTTTAAAAAAACAAATGTGACTTTGCCATGGTCAATTAGATTCTGAGAAATTTGATAATATGCACATGAAAATAGAGCCACAATAAACAACTTTCAGATTTTGACACACAATATGAGACATGGATGCTTGTGTTCTTACAAAAAACAGAGAATGGATGTTTTTCGATGATCGTGGCTTGGGATGCTGTTAGTATCACTCACTGTTTTCATTATCTTGCAGCTTGGGCGGTTATTCCAAATGCTTGAAGGTCTTGGTACAAAAGTAGAGAAAGATGGATTGCTGGATAAGTATCGGAAATCTGAATTCAATTTGATAAACACAGATGGATGGTCCATGCTGACTAAGAAATTTCTGAAGGCTCTTCCATATTCTCTTACACCCAGTCAATTGCAAGCTGCTTCAGAAATTATTTGGGATCTAAAGCAACCTGTCCCGATGAATCGTCTGCTACAGGTAGTGAGATGTGCTTTACTGTTTACTTGCAAGTTGTTTTTGGGTTGGGAGTGGGGAAACTACTTTGGTATTCATTCATTTCTTGTAACATCACATTTTTCATTCTTATTACACTTTTCATTATTCTTGGTATTCATTCATTGTGATGTGGATCACCTGGAGACTGGAAAGAGAGAAATATGAGGATTTTTGAAGGAGTAAAAATTAGTTTTGGGCAGTTGAGTCTCCAATACCTCATTTATTTGTGGTGCACCCATGTAGTTCGGGGTTGTATAGAGGATTGGGCGTCTTTTGTAGGGAACCATATCTTTTTGTACATTTTTTTACTCTTTGGCGTACTTCTTGTTTACGGACACTGGCCTATTGATTTTATGAAATGAAACTGTTTACCTAATTATAAAAAGACACAAATGATTTTAACGGAAGGTTAAAATGACATCTGCATAAGTTAAAAACAACATTTTCCTAGTTGTCTTCTTTTTAATTTCAAGTTTTTTGACAAACTAAATGGCAGTCGAGTTGGATATTACACTTGTCATCTCTCAATTAATGATTTTTCTTTAACTTTTTTTCTCAGATATCAACTGAGAAATGATGTTCTTCGCTTCTGAAATAAAATTACTTGACTTTCTTTTGGAAGACTTGAGTTTTTTTGCGGATTTGAATGGGTGTTCCAAATTTGCTCACTTTTTCAGGGTGATGTTGGATGTGGGAAAACTGTGGTTGCATTTTTAGCATGTTTGGAGGTTATCAGTTTAGGTTACCAGGTTAGTCAGCATTAATATTTCTTTCTGCATTAACTTGTGATTTCTTTGTGGCTATATTTTGCTTTGTTTTATTAGCTATGTTATGATTGTTAGTACAAGTATCCAAAAAAAGAATTTGGTTTTCATACATCCCTTCTTGTATACAAGCTTGGAGCTATAAACTCTTTCGGCCTTCTTACTACCCAGTGCCACATGTAATAATTGCTAAGTTCTCATCTTTAGGCAGCTTTTATGGTCCCAACCGAGTTGCTTGCTATTCAGCATTATGAGCAAATTCAAAACTTATTAGCAAACATGGAAGCGGCAGAATGCAAACTATCAGTTGCTTTATTGACTGGCTCAACATCTACAAAGGAATCACGGTTGATTCGCCAGGTAAGAAATCTCAAGGCAGTACTTCAACTTTTCCTTGTTAACTGGTTTTGGCCACCATTGATGTGGGGACTGGGATATCTTTAAGCAAAAGCTGCTTTGCTGACTTTTAAATGTAGGCATCAAATTGAGTGAAAAGGTACCTATAAGACAGTGTGGCTTAAAAGGTAGTGAAATAGAGAAACACATGTGGTTTAGTCTAAATTTTCTGTAATAAAATGTTCTTAAAGGAGAACACAAGAATGAAGAGTCGGAGGACAAAAAGGTTTCTGGAATCAGCATGAGTTTCTTGGTATTTGCCTATAAATATTTAAAGCATGATAATTCTTAGAAAACATGAAGCACTAAATTCTAACTTCTATTCCACTTTTTCATGAGTACACTGTAACCTTTGGTGGCTGATAGTTACATCTATCTCAAAAACATCTTGCTATCGGACCTATAAAAAAAATAAGCCAATTTCATCTATTTATTTATTATTGTTGAATTATGAACAGTCTCGTCTCAGAATTTAAGTTGTTAGAAGGGAGATACTGTACTTTTATTTTTCTTAGGTTCGTGACATCGTGTGTAAGCCTGATTCTTTTTCTTGAGTCAGGCACCTACCAAAGATATTTTGTTCATCAATAACAAAGTCACTCGAATTTAAGACCTTTCCACCTTTCCTTGCACTGGATATCATGTTAAATTGTATGAATCCCCTACCTAAAAGCTCAAAAGAAGGACTAAGCTGAAGAATTCTCCTTATTATCACAAAATTACCTATAGCTGACATGCTTTTTTTATCAAGGGTTTTACGTTTCTCTTTTCAGTTTGTTTTACTGTTTGCCATCTGTTGGCAGGGTCTCCAAACTGGCGATATCTCTTTGGTCATTGGGACTCACAGCTTAATTGCTGAAAAAGTGGAATTTTCGGCTTTACGCATTGCTGTTGTGGATGAGCAACATCGCTTTGGAGTAATCCAAAGAGGACGATTTAACAGCAAGGTAATGTGCTTGGACCTGCCTTGCCTTGATTGATGATTGTGCATCTAAAAGTTGCTGAGAATTTCCCACAATGCAATCAAGATAAAACCAAACTAGGAATAATTACAGGTCGTTCACTCGTTCTTCATCTGACTGCTTTATTTGTGAATGTCAGGTTATTAATTTTCTTTTTGCATGTAATGAAGTGGAGATCAATCCTTTGCACTAGTGCAGAACATGATATAATAGTATACTTTATTTTGTGGAGTACTGAAGCTATATGTTGCTTAGATGATTGGTTAAATTTTATTAATGATAACTTGAATTACTGATGAAATCTTACACTGATTCTATGTGATGATGCTTAATTGTGAGTTTCATGAATCAATATGATATCTTATCAAAAACATTTTGATGTTGAAAATGCTTTTGAGTACAACTAACCATATTTTGTAGCTTTGCTGATTCCTTTTTTTTATTGAAGGAAAAAACATAATTGTGCTTAACATGATCATTTGCAGTTATGCTATAGTGCATAAGCCTAAACTGGTGAATGGTGATCTTCTTTTATGTAGATTGATATTTCACTTAGATACAAGATCGCCTGTAATTTCAAGGATCTGTAACGATCTCCATGCATTGTTGCCAATGCACTAATTTACCTGTGAACTAATGCACGTGTTTGGTTTCACGTGGTTTCTTTCTTTAATCGGGAATTGATTGAAGCCTCTATGGTCTTGCAGTTATATTATAACTCAATAAGTTCCAAGATCTCTTCGAAAATCTCAGAAGATTCCTCCAAGGACAGTGTAGTTATGGCTCCTCATATCCTAGCTATGTCGGCCACTCCAATTCCAAGGTCTCTGGCTCTGGCTTTGTATGGAGACATGTCTTTGACACAGGTCAGTAAGAGTTTGTATCCTTATGTCAATATGCTACTGCCTGTTAGCTGAGATAATTTCTGATTATCAATACATGCTTTTAGTACTGGAACTGGAGTTGAAGTAAATTTTAAGTTGTTTTTTGGCCCAAAGCCCATCTTCATATTTTCAATTTGACTTTTAACTCTCATTTTCCGCTCACTTATATACATTTTGGGAAGTTGCAGTATTCTTTTTGTGAATCATGTTGCATACAAAGATTGTTATGCCTACATTTGAGCTTCTAGCAAGTTTTTAAGGGGTTGCTAAGCAAGATTTTGTTACGCATACTTGAAATTTTTTGGGCAAGGAAGGCCTTTTGCTCTTTGAGTCTTCTTTACCTGTTTTTCTTGATTTTATTGGCAGTTCAACTGTGTGACTTGGTTGCTAGAAGTTTTAGTTTGTTGCTGTAACTTCAGAATAATCACCTTTCTCTATGTACTATTTTTCTTTGCTTGATTTCTTTTAACAACAGATCACTGATTTGCCTCCTGGAAGAATTCCTGTTGAAACATTTGTGATCGAAGGAAATGAACCTGGATTTGAGAAGGTCTATCAGGTCTGTATCTTTTTCTTTTCCTTGATCTCAGGCACATTTACTCTTTGTATTTGAACTTTGAAGCATGATATTTAGGTAGTTCATGTTGGTAATAGTGATATCTACAACTCTCTGCGCCATCTTGACAGAATAATCAGCTTTGCTGTTTGTAGTCATTAACCTGGAGAAATGGGACTATTGAATTCCAAAATTTTGAATCATTGTTACTATACTAAATAAGAATTCAGTCAATTTATACTTGTCAGTCACGAGCTTGATCTTGTTTCCGACATATGTTTTTTGTCTAACTTCCTTTAGCACTATTTCTGGTACAGATGATGTTTGATGAGTTAGAAGCAGGGGGTAAAATATATCTTGTTTATCCGGTAATTGAACAATCCGAGCAATTGCCTCAGCTTCGTGCAGCTTCGGCGGATCTTGAGACTATATCTCAAAAGTTTTCAGGGTACAACTGCGGTCTCTTACATGGAAAAATGAAGGGCGATGAGAAAAGTGAAGCATTAAACCTGTTTAGATCTGGAGAAACCAATATCTTGCTTTCAACGCAAGTTATTGAGATTGGGGTTGACATTCCAGATGCATCTATGATGGTTGTTATGAATGCTGAGAGATTTGGAATAGCTCAGTTGCATCAACTTAGAGGACGAGTTGGACGTGGAGAAAAAATGTCCAAGTGTATATTGGTGGGATCAACCGACAGCAGTCTAAGTCGCTTGCAGGTGCTTGAGAAATCATCTGACGGTTTTTACCTTGCAAATATGGATCTTGTAATGAGAGGACCTGGAGATTTACTTGGGAGGAAGCAGTCTGGACATCTTCCAGAGTTTCCTATTGCTCGGTTAGAGATAGATGGAAATATCATACAAGATGCACATCTTGCTGCTTTGGTGAGTACAATTCTACCAATGACTTCAATATAATCCATAAGTTTCTTGATCATATTCTTTGTATATAAGAAGCATGAATTATAGCCAAAGTTTTCTTGTTTTGTAAAAGAACTGACCACATTACAGGAGCCCTGTCTAAGCTAAGTTTTAATTCGATACTCTTTACAGCTTAATAGAACATTGAATAGCATCGAACAACACAAAATAAATACAACAAAATATAGCAAAAGAATATGCTAGCTGATAGAGAAACCAAACATGTCAAGTTCACAATACTTCCTCTAATCTACTCTCTGGTTTCATATTTTATGCAGCATCGTCTTATTTTGCCTTTTTATTTCCTTTCTAACCATTTGTACTTTTCCCCTCTAGATTACATGTTATAAGGTACCTGTAAAAGTTTCTAGCATTTGCTGGTAACTCATTGTTAAGTGTTTTATTCTACGATTTCTCTTTATTATGCATGAGGCAGTAAACAAACTCATTGGCATACTGCTTTCTCAACAACATAGTCAACTATAATAATATTCCAGACAGTGAGGTCATGCACATAATCCTCTTAACTGAATGAGGACATATTTGTGTATTTTTCTCGAAATTTGCTTAATAGCTTCTATAAGTGGTTGCAAGTGAGATGGTTTCCTTCATGGACTAAAGCTGTGTGATAGCCTCCTCCTCTCCACTTCTCCGTTTAGTAGTATTATTTACTCCTCCTCTCCACTTCTCCGTTTTAGTAGTATTTAGTCATCGCATAGTTTCTTATGCTCAATATGTATTACCATCTGTTGCTGCACTGGTTTTGCATGTCTTGTTATATCCTGTCTTTTTATTACAATCCTGCGTCGGATACTTTTCTTTTGAGCTTCTGGTTTGTTTACTTGACATCTCTCTGGATATTCTATTGATCCCCTCATTGTATACTTTTTCTGCCAAACAAAACTAAGATATTGTTATTCATGCTTCCAGAAAATTTTGGGTGATTCCCTTGATCTGGAGAAATATCCAAACATCAAGGCTGAACTTAGCATGAGGCAACCACTGTGTCTTCTAGGTGACTAATCTCCAGTTACAACCGATAAGTCATGAAGTTTTCTATCGCAATGCACTGAAGTTCCAATTATGCAGGTAACGTACATTAAGCCACATAGGTCGCGTAGTCTTTGCCAATCTTGTGCAAAACCAACACTGTATATGATTTCAAGATCTTGATGTACATTTATAAATGAAAAAACTTCATTTTTGTATTGTTGTAAGATGGATGTTGTTCATTTGTGTATAACCAATTTTGTAAGACCTCTTGCAAGCTGTTACAGCTAAGTCTTTAGAAGTTCATTGTTTGAACTGTTGCTCAGTCATAATAACTTTATCTAAGTATCACAAGAGTTATTAAATTACTTTTTGTGATGAAAAGAGTTATTTAACTTTGCTTGATAATAGAAGTTAAAGGTTAATTTGTATAAAATATATACAAGATGAATAATGTCATATTGGGAGTGATTTTGGGTGGTTAAAAGTATTTATGAAAGTGCAATATAAGTTCATATATATATATATATATATATATATATATATATATATATATATATATATATGAATGTGCTTTATATGTGTCTTGATTTAACTGAGGTAATAAACAGTTTGAAAACTAATGTTACCTTATATGATATTTTAAAATATATATATATATATATATATATATATATATTTTAAAATATCATATAAGGTAACATTAGTTTTCAAACTGTTTATTACCTCAGTTAAATCAAGACACATATAAAGCACATTCTGCAGACATGTTTTGTTTTTGAAGTAAAATCTCTTACCCAAAATTGCATATTTTGAGGAAAAAATTATAAGATTTATACACACCACTTAAATTATAATACTCCATCTGTTTCAATTTTTTGTGATACTTGTCTTTAGTTTGTTTCAAAACGAAATGTCTCTTCCCTTTACTAACGATTTTTGATTGCAACTTTTCACATGTTTTCTTTAAGGGCTAAGGCCACAAGATTTGCATATACTTCATTAAAGATCAGAAGATTCAAGTCTCTTCTTTACTTTTTAAAATTTTAATATCAAATCAAAATAAGACAAAACAATTAAAGGGAAATTTACATAAATTTCACTAGTTTAGGAGCTAATTACTTATATATAGTCTAATTTGCAATATTACGAATTTTATCATATTTTGGTGCATCCTAATATGTGTATCTTGGGATACGTGGGATCAAAATTAAGTACAATTTATTCTAAATATATTGTATTCAAATGGATTCAATATATTCGAGATCCATAACAATCTGTCTTCCTCTACCCCCTCCCCTTTCTATCTGCCTCGTCATTCTCCTATATATTTGGTATCTCAAATACATACAAATACATGTATACGTAGTGTATATCTCGCTCGCCTATCTCCCTATTTTAGTGAATCTGGTTGTAAAAATACATGTATCTAAATTTATTTTCTCAATATAGAATAGAAAACTCTTAATTAGTAGTAAGATATGTAATATTCTAAAAATATAAGTAATAATAGTATATATATAGTGAAATATGTCTAACGATATAGTTTCTCCTAAATTGAAACGAAGGGAGCAAAGTAAGCAAATGGAATGTAACTACAAAATAAGCGGGGTCAAATTTTCAAACAATTGACCATATTTAAGTTTTTAATATATCACGTCTTGATTTCGGATGCATCACTCAATATTCAATACATCGCGTCTCAGTGCATTACTTTTGTTGATACATAAGATACCGTTGTGTTTTTGATGATTATTCCTAAATATATTCAGTTGAGTCTAATCTGAGTAAATACTTTGCATAATGGGTCAAATTTGAGTAATTTTCCCAATGTTTAATAAGCATTAAACTAATGGTTAGTTAGGCATAATTAATTATAGTTGATTAAAATCGCTAAACGAACATATCTATATAAAAACAAACTCTAACTCTGTACTTGATTAATATTCTCATTTCCCACCAATATTTATTCAAATTCATAGTTACTCTCTCAAAATTTCTTCTGCTTCTATAAAAACCCCTAGTTTTCTACTTTTTTTTTCGTTTTCAATCGTCTACCTGACTATTTCATTTTATCATGAAATCACACCAAAATTATTTGAATTTTTGTTATTTGGATGGCTACTTAAATATACATTGGATCCAGGTGATATGTCTAGCAGTCACTTCACTTTGAATTGAAAGAGAAATCGAGTGTCAAAGAGCAGTGAAAGCTAGACGTGAACCGATATTTTATTGGTTATGCACGACTGTTTTCATTGTAACGTAAAAATTACTGCAACGGGTGCGATTCTTATTCTCCTTGTTACATAAATTTTAGCCGATAAACTTATTATCATGTATTGTAATGTTGTGCAAGATAAGATGATAGTTTTTGTAAAAGTCTGACCTCAATATTCTCTCTACTACTCAATATATTTGAGGATTCTCTCTTAGAATCGTTTGGTGTAATGAATAAGAAAAGTTAATTTCAAAGATATCTAACAAATTTTTCTAGCCTCGCTTCTATCTCGCCCGTCACTTTTTTATGTATCTAGTGTCTAGATACATATAAATACATTTATCTAGTGTATCTACTATGATTCGCATGTATCCTCTCCTTATTTCGCACACCTCTCTTTCTATTTAATGTTTTGATAGCAAAATACATGTATCTAAACGTACGATTAAAAAAAAAGGAGAGGAGGAAAGTCAGCAAATGGAATGTTGACTATAAAAGAAGCAAACATGTTGGGGCCAAATGTCCCCTAACCAATGATCAAGACATGTCTCACAATACACCATATTTCCAACCTAATCATCAAAACCCATGGCCCAAAATTGTCTTTTGGGTTGGGTTTCAAAGATTAGTTTTTTTTCTGTCCACCCGTGTGCTTGGGTTCCATTTTTTAATCATTTTTTTTGTAATTAATTAAAAATACGTGAATAAGTATATAATTAATTCGAAAATTTGACTTTAATTATTATATTGTTCTTTTTTCACGTGTGAAAGAGACTTTTTTATTTTTCTACCCAATCCCAACCACGAAATCGTCAAATTCACTATTAAAATTAATATATTCCACAAGAAAATTTTATAGCTTATTTATCTAACACTTATAGTGCACATATTGGCAATAATTATTATCAAGTTAAAGTTTTCTTTTTAAAAATATATAAATACAAAAATTGCAATATTGAAACCACATACAAAGTCTAGAAAGAGGAAGGTGACTCAGTATGCAATTACAATTGTAATAAAACATATCAACAACAAAATTATATGGTCAAAGTTGATATTTATATAGTTTTTCTTCTTTTGTTTTTTTTTCCAATATATTTCTCATGTCTTATAACTTTTAATTTGAGAATTTATAACGTATAAATTTTGTGAGTACAAACGCACCTATAATGGTATAAAAAGAAGAATATTTGATAACGATTTTGTAATAAAATATTTCATTGGTTATTTTTAATTTAAGCAATTAACTAATTTTAATAACCATTATTTTGATAATCATACTACTCTGAATAATACTTCCATTTTGATAAATTGGGTAAAAGATTTATGTTTTGAATTTTTGAACACGCAAGTGAGCTGAAGTCAAGCTAATTAAATGTCTATAACAAGTTACAAAGTAAAGTAAAATCACCGTTACAATTTAGAATTTGACAAAATTTAATAATTTGAACTAAAATTTTATATTTATAATAAATAAATTTAATTGTGAATATTCATAACATAAAAAAAAAATTAGAAAAAAGTCTTTTAAACAATTTTTTTTCCGACAGGAATTATATACATGTAGATGTAGTGTACCAATTGTTGGAGTAAAAAAAGTGACCTAATTATTTAACTTTTGCTTTTATATAACACAAAAAAAGTGATTGATTGCCACCAAAATAATAAGGAAAATAAAAGAGATTATTTTAAGAAATAATTATATTATTTTTTTTTAAAAAAAAAAAGAAGACAAAGAGACAAAGTTCCCTAATTAAATGAAGGTGTTTAATTTGTAGTACATTTTGGTGTCTTTTTTTCTTATTGCTATAAATGCAAATGAAACGTTAAACTAATTTTCCACACCTGCAAATGAATTAAATGCCACATTATATAAAACAGCTTTACTATTCATAAACCAGACAAAATAAATAAAATAAAATAATATAATAAATAAATTACGTATATGTCACTTCTAGAGATTCTTTTTTGAACAAATTAGTGGATATTTTAATTATAAGAAATAATAGCTCCTTAATTTGACATAATTAATGTGTATTTAGAGGACTTTGACTTGTCAAGTTTATTAAAAAAGTGCATGTCCCTTTTTAATCAAAGATCTCGCGTTCAAGTTTTGAGAACAAAATAAAATTTTATTGGGAATATCATTTTCGAATGGATCTGCAGTGCGTAATCGAACTTAATCGAAACTCTAATATTGACTTTTAACTCCGAAGAAAAATAAAAAAAATATATATATATCCCATAATTTTTTTAATATTATTTTGATTTATTGAGATTGTCTATTTAAGTAAAGAAGACAACACCTAAATATACAAACACACTTTTAGGTATTTTCTAAATGTTAAAAAATTGTAACCAAATTTAGTCAATTTGCACATTATTGAAGTGATCAACTTTAGTCATCACCTATGATTAAGGTTATTAGATATCTCCTTTGAAGGGTGTTTAAGAACTTTATATATAAAAATAATAAAAATCACACAAGATTTTTTGAACAATTATATGATATCATTTATCAATTTTCTGACTCGTTTAATATAGTTTCGCTACATAAAATTCATCAAAATAAAAAGTGCTCCTATCAAAAATTTCTTCCGTTTCAAAGATTAGAATTCAAAATTTCTTATTAGAAATTTTCGATCAAAAATTTATTTATTTTAAAAAATAAAATATAAAAAAGGGGGCATTTTCTTATTTTCCAAATTCTAATCATATAAGTATCTGACTTATGCTCCTTTTTGCCCAAACATGAGGAAGGAAAAAAAAAAACACAACTTGCACTTTCAAATTTATTTGTCGCACAATATTGTATATTTTTTTTTCGAATTTATATCACTAAACAAAATATCTAACAATTAAAAAATATTTGATTCTATTTTATGATATTATATTTGACAATATAAAAATTGACTCGATCTTACTTTACTAAATCTTAGATAACGTATGATTTAATAAAATATGTACGACTATTTGACTTGACGACCATAGTCATTAGTCAATATGACAATTAATAATATAAGAAAATTATAACAGTAATTATTTTTCTTCCTTCTATTTATTTGACCCTTAATTGGTTCTTCCTTGCCCCCTTCTTTCATTTGTCCCTTTTATACTTTATTCTCTTGTTTGAAAAAAAAATTTTTTTTTAGCTTTCTTCTTAATTCTTGCAAAATATTAAGAAATTTTTTATCTTATATTAAACTAATAAAATGGAGATTATGCCAGAAAATTCAACATGTTTGGAGCTAACCATGTCTATTCCTGGATCTTCTTCTAATTCTTCATCTTTCCCTTCTTCTGGTAAGTTTAATTAATTATTTATCACTTTTTTTTTAATTTATCACTAGAGAATTATATTTATTTTTTACAAAAGCTAAATTTTCTATATAGTTTGATATTTTTACTTGGGGCCTTTTTATATATTCTATTGATGAACATTTTTAATTTTCATCAGTGACGAAATCAGAATTTTCAGTATGCTGTTAGTATTAGATGCAAGTTTAAGTTCTGAATCCGTCTCTAATTTTTTTGACAAAGAGTGTTAAACTGACCACCTTTGTCGATCATAGCTTCTTTATTATATATACATGTGTGATGAATTAATTACTTTTAATTATGTTGATCTTTTCCTATTTGTAATTATATATCTTGTGTTGATTTATTTTTTTTAATTGATCATGAAGGTGAAGGGGGTGGTGGACGTTATAATATGATGAGAGAGCTTGATATAAATCAAATACCTTCAAATATAAATGAAGAAGAAATTAGCATGGAGGAAGAAGAAGAAGAAGAAAGCTCTAATAATAATAATAATAATAATAATAATATTAATGGGGCTCCAAGGAAAAAACTACGTTTAACAAAACAACAATCTTTTCTTCTTGAAGAAAGCTTTAGGCAAAATCATACTTTGAATTCGGTAAGTATGAAATATTTTTCTTTGTAGTCTGTTACGAAAGAACAGTAACTTCTTTTTAGATTTTATGTTTAGTCAAATTACATCATATTTTAAAATTTTATGTTCAGTCAGACCGTTTTTTTTCCCCTCTTCTTAATGTAATGGTAAATAAATGCAGAAACAAAAGGAAGCTTTAGCCATGCAATTAAAGTTAAAGGCAAGGCAAGTTGAGGTTTGGTTTCAAAACCGTAGAGCAAGGTACCTTTTACATATATATATATATATATACACTTTTATGACTATTTATTATTCTCTCTTGTTAAAGTCAAAATACGACTTACTTCATTCACTTTTATTCATCATATAGATCATAGTAATTTAGACCTGTTATATATTTATTAAGAAAATAATAATTGACATGACTATTTTATGTACGTCCTGAAAAATGATTTGAGAAATTTAATATCAAAAGTAACACATAAAAATTGACAAGTAAAAAATGACGGAATATGTTAATTTTTGAGTTGTTACGTTACTAGTCTTTCAAGAAGACATTAGTTATTAATGCCTCAAAACCTTAAACAACCAATTAAATAAGTGGAGTAGGTAGTAATATTGCTAATGTGTTGGTAGTTGAGAAGAGATAATTAATGATTGAGGAAGTAATTACACTAATTTATTTTTCTTTATATTTATATTTGTAACTAATTTTTTTTACATATATTATAAAAGATAGTGAATTATTTTATGAGAGAGAGAACAATAATAAGAAGGATCAGATTCTATTGCATTGTTCTTCTTGTTGATCTTAGAATAGAAAGTGATATTTCATTCTCTATAAGGCAAATATCTGAATAAACATTAAAGAATCAAAATTAAATTAAGTCATCGAGTATTTTTTAGAAACAACTTCTTTATTTTTATAAGATAGTGATAAAGACTGCGCACTCTCGATCTTCCTCAAACACTATTTATAAATGACATTTTACATAATATGTTATTGTTATTTCTCATTCTGACAATGAGATATAACTAAATCTTAATTCACGTTGAAAAATTATACTCACATTCCCAAGGTCTATTGATGAAGAATGAAAAATTTAAAGTTGATTTTGGAGTTATATAGTGGGAACAAACTCCAGAAAATTAGGAAATTTGACTCTTTCAAAATGGTTGCACACTACACACCAAAAGAGGTTTCACCAAAGAAGAGGCAAATAGAATTGTGACACTAAAGTCATATCAACTTTCAACTTTGATATTTACTAAAGATACTAATGAAATTATAAATTTGACTAGTATTATCTTATGTATCTTTCGATTTGTTAAAATAAATTTTTAATATGGGCGACAAGTAAATTTAAAAAAAAAGTATAGTATTATAGTACCTTATTTTTTACCTGTAATTAATACGTTGTTTAGTTGAAAATAAATTATTAGGAGATAAGGTATTTCATTATGTATATTAGTATATGAAATAAACTTTTCTCATCACTGAGGTATGAAATAATTAATCTCATGACCGTCTAATACCTCTAATTACATATAAGATAAAATAATTATACATTTTATGTTTAATGATTATTATACCTCACATCAAACGACTCCGTATAATATTTTGTCAGTTCCCTTTTAGAGAATAATAATAATCGATCGGTCAATTTGAGCATTTAATTGGATCATCTTTTTCAGGTGTTTGCCATAATGCACGTGCATTTATTTAATGTTAGAAGAAAGGTTCAATCATCAATGCATTAGTTAATTCCTTTAGTATAAAAAACGTGAATTTGAATTAGTCGAGCATAAATTACTTGTATTTATGTTAAACAGGAGCAAGCTAAAGCAAACGGAGATGGAATGTGAGTACTTAAAGAGATGGTTTGGTTCATTGAGTGAACAAAATCGAAGATTAAAGAAAGAAGTTGAAGAGTTACGAGCCATGAAAGTAGGTCCGCCAACGGTGTTATCACCCCATAGTTGCCATCCCCTACCGGCATCTACCCTCACCATGTGTCCTCATTGTGAACGCGTCACCAAGACTAATGTCAGAGACTAATCTAGAATTTAAGATTAGTATTTTTGAGTTCGAAGTGGAAACAATTTGACATGTAGTTACTAATATGTATATGTTTTTTAAGTTTTTTTTTTTTAGTTTCTTTTATATGTTCATATTGTACGATTCTAAAAAACAATAGTTAAGTGATTTTAACTGAAGTCAACTTTTGAGATTTTCTTATAGGTTCGTTTGGTTAGTTAGCTAGTGTTGCCTTTTATCTTACTTATCGATTCTTCGTTGGTTGAACTTTATATTATAAAAAAAGAGAGAAGTATTCAGAAAATTCTTAAATTCGATATGAATTATTAGTTATATTTTTGAACTATTGATAGCTTTAAAAACACCTCTTTACTTAACTAACTAAACTTAAATACATGACTCCCGATTTTGTAACATGAGTGAAATACACTCCTAAATTGACGTCAAATTTAATAGTATTTTCAAACTTTTCTAAACTTATACGAGAGCTTGAAACCATTTGTTATATCCTGTGACAGTTAAAGGGTGTATTCTTATCTATGCTATCCATTAATTAGTTCCGCCATTGAAGATGGTTCAGCCACATCTGATGCCACAAATTAGTGATTGAGAAATATTACAAGGATCAAATTTTTATTTTTATTTTATATTCAAATCAAACTTTATGCACGGTGATTATAGATAGAGAATCTAGATTCAGAATTTAAACATAATAACTTTGAGTTCAAAATTCCACGTTCATATCTTCAAAAGTTAATCATTTACACTTATTAGTCACACACCTATACATAATCTAGGTTAGAATTGTTAACTTCAAATAACCCCTCAATATATGTACATCTAATTATTAAGTTAAAGTTACTGAATTCCGATCCTTCCGCCCCTCCGGTCGGAGACAAGGGTGGCCCTACAAATGGCACCAATAACCCTAACTTGTCTAGTAAAGTAGCATTACCAATATTATCAGGCCGACAAGGGACACATTAACGCAGCAATTGTAATTGTTAAAGCCAATTTCATAATTATGTTGTATTAATGACTAATGATGATTTGATGAATTTTCTAAACAAGACAAATATATAGTAATAATAACAGGTCGGACATTAATAATTAACAATGTTCATATATATAGTGGCAAAGTTGTTGCAGCTTTATACATTGAGTTGAATTATGTATAACTAAATTTGGTAAAGTACTAGCAAATTTGATTTGAGGTAATATAATTAATTAAGAGACTAATGATGGTTTCGATCAGATTTTGTTGTTTTCTCATACTTGTATGTATGAAAACTTTTGCATACCGATATTAAGATTTCTAAGTTCACGCTACCTTCAAACCTTTCATTAATATCGTTATTTGTTTGGATAATTTTTAGTTGTTACAGTGAAATACTATATCACTATAAAAAAACGTGAATTACATGGGGATTTTTCTGGATATTAGTATGAAAATTCGCATGAAACTTATGTTCTTGAAAATTTTCATACTATTTCCTTGAAAAATCCCCATGTAATTCACAGTTTTCTTGCAGTGTATTACGTAAAACATAACGTAATTGTTATAGTGAAATATTATTGTAGAGGAGGATAATTATAGTGATAATACACTAATACAAACCGTCCATACTTTATTCTTTTTGTGTTATATATATATATATATATATATATATATATGCAAATATAATAGAGCCAACTGTTCGATTTAGGAAGGGTTTTGTGGCCTCAAAGTTCCTCAAATTGGGCCAAGCCCAATCATACATGTAGTGGACTTGGTGCAATCCTCACTATCATTTCCTATACAATTAGACATATTTCACTACCATATATGCTAATATTCTCTATAGTCTATACTTTAAAAATATCTTGCATCTTACTACTTATTAAGAATTTCATATGTATCTTACGCTTAGATACATATATTTTTGCTCTCAGATACACAAAAGTTGAGAGATAAGTGAGCGTTATTGGGGAGGGAGGCGAGCAAGATTCTCATATATATATATACATACATACATACATATATATATATATATATATATATATATATATATATAAAGAGAGAGAGATAAATACCTTGGTGCTTACATATATATATGATGCAAAATTAAATCAATAATTAGTTCACTACAAAGTTACTCCACCACTCTTTGTATTCAAATCACCATAAGAAACACACATAAAATTTGAACTTGTAGAAGTTCATTTAGTTTGTTATGGCAATATTGATCAAGATTCTATATTTTCCTTTCCTTTTTGCTCTTTTTCATCCTTTTCTCAACTTTATTTCCTCTATTATATTCATCTCCCAAACATGGTACTAGCAAAAAGAGCCATTTATTTTGAGACTTAATAATTAATTTCATGAGAAATAGAAAGATGGGAAAAGAAGGAATAGAGTAAAAAGGAAAGAAAAAAAAAGTTAGAATCTTGAAGGGATTCTTGAAGAAATGAAATTGATTTATTTATTTGTTAGCAACTGATTTTTAAAATGTCAAACATAGTTCAATATTTTATTTTCTTATTATTTTTTTGGCAAGAATGATAATATATAGTTCACGTAAAAGGGAAAATATAATCAACTGAATTTATAAGAAAGAAAAAAGAGAGAGAGAGAGAGAGAGAAAGAGGTAGTAATAGCGCGTATTAGACACTTTTTACTCATGTAATTAAAAAATATATGAATTTTGATAGATCTTCAATTATCGTAATTTTATAAGTGAAACGACATGATAGTGACTATTTTTCAAACACCGACATTAAAAAAATGGCTATTTTATGTATATTTGCCGAGAAAAAGAGAAGTGGGCTTTTCAATTTAGCAAGCTGATCCAGTATTCTAAATCAAAGGCCCAATCCAATTCCAATGGAAAGGCTAATAATCACTTTCAATGCCATGTTAAATGAGTCATATATGTATGCATATAATAACAATATAGTAATTTAATGGTAATAACAATCATCCTATTTTCTAGTAAATAATGAAAAGTGACTATGCATTTTACATTTTCCAAATTTTTTTTTACATGGATACCTATCATTTAAACCTAAATAACGATAATCGTTTCATAAAACCTTCGATCTTTACTGATTGGATTTATTTATAAAGAACTACAAAACCAATCGATCTAGCATTGAATACCATTTAAGTACCTATAAGTGTGCATAATGTAGAGAGACTTTGTACTAGTGGGGACTAAGGGTAGTTCTAGTAGATGGTGAAATGAAAGAAATAGCATAAGAATGTGGATGGTGGGCCAAGTCCAATGGGCCAAAGAAGCCTACTTATTTTGACTTGCACATTCAAGAGAGTGACTTAAAACCACTTCACTTGGACCATACCTTTGTCATATTTTTTCCTTTATGTACTATACCCTATTCACTTGCATCTCATTGTCTTTCCTCTTTATCTCTTCATAATTGTGGAACCAAAAAAAAAGAAGATAGGATCTTCAAAGACATTACACATTGCAAAACTAGATGTGTACAAGTAGCTAGCTTGGAAGTTTATTAGTTACTTTGCATTGTGACAAGATAGGAAAAAAAGGAGAGGGAGGGGGGGGGGGGGAGGGGGGAGGGGGCTTTATCAAGAAAGATTTATTAATTTGGCATTTCATATATGGATGAGAATATTCTTGTTTAATTTGGTTATGTACTTCTTTTATCACTTGTCAATTGATGTCTATTCTTACTTACTCCCATTTTAATTAGTGTTAAGTGGCAAAATATTATCATAGTATCATAATTTGATTCATTTCAATTTTTAATTTACACAATATTAAGCTCTTTCATAATGTGCTACGTTATCCACGCCCTAATAAGCAGACTCTGGGAGCTAATGAATCAAAATTTTTCCACATCGGTTCTTAATAGAGACTCAATCTTCATAGTTGTTTTTCAATAGTCCTTAGTCCATGATTTATCTTTCGAAGTTGAGTTATGCTCTAAATTCTGTTAAAGAATGACAAAAGTCCCACATCGGTGATTAATGAGATGGGTGGACTCTTTATAAGGCTTAGGCAATCCTCCTCCCTTTGAGCTAGCTTTTGGGGTGTGAGTTAGGCCTAAGACCTAATTTCACATAGTATCAGAGCAGGGCCCGTCTCACCCGATGTTGGGATCCCCAAAATTAAAATTGCCCACGCACCAGATGCTAAGCACTGGGCGTGAGGAGGGGTGTTAAAGAATGACAAAAGTCTCACATCGGTGATTAATGAGATGGGTGGACTCTTTATAAGGCTTGGACAATCCTCCTCCCTTTGAGCTAGCTTTTGGGGTGTGAGTTAGGCCTTAGACCTAATTTCACATGACTCTTTATAAGGCTTAGGCAATCCTCCTCCCTTTGAGCTAGCTTTTGGGGTGTGAGTTAGGCCTAAGACCTAATTTCACATAGTATCAGAGCAGGGCCCGTCTCACCCGATGTTGGGATCCCCAAAATTAAAATTGCCCACGCACCAGATGCTAAGCACTGGGCGTGAGGAGGGGTGTTAAAGATTGACAAAAGTCCCACATCGGTGATTAATGAGATGGGTGGACTCTTTATAAGGCTTGGACAATCCTCCTCCCTTTGAGCTAGCTTTTGGGGTGTGAGTTAGGCCTTAGACCTAATTTCACATGACTCTTTATAAGGCTTAGGCAATCCTCCTCCCTTTGAGCTAGCTTTTGGGGTGTGAGTTAGGTCTAAGACCTAATTTCACATGGTATCAGAGCAGGGCCCGTCTCACCCGATGTTGGCGTCCCCAAAATTAAAATTGCCCACGCACCAGATTGCTAAGCACTGGGCGTGAGGTGGGGTGTTAAAGAATGACAAAAGTCTCACATCGGTGATTAATGAGATGGGTGGACTCTTTATAAGGCTTAGGCAATCCTCCTCCCTTTGAGCTAGCTTTTGGGGTGTGAGTAAAGCCTAAGACCTAATTTCACAAATTCATTTTGTTAGTGTATCCATATGTAGGTTCTATTATATATAGTTTCTAAAATGTCTGTTATTTTAAAATATCGGAAAACATAAAAGAAACATGAAGTACAAAATTCATAAACTTAAACTTAAAATTTTGTGTCTGTCTCCGAACAATCTTGATTTTATGTATGATATAATTTTAACAGTCATGAAATCGTCTTATTTTTTACCAAGACCATAATTTTATTTGATTCTTTGTGTCACATAAAATCGGACAAATAAACATATATGTTCATAGCTATTAATCAGATTTTGACCCGTGAGATGTAGATCTTTAAAATATAATTAAATTGATCTAAACTATATTATATATGATTCTTGATGGTTCTAACTAACCAATCCTTCCTTTAGGTAGAAGAACCTTTTGTTTTTCTCTTTTTAACTTGTAGTTTAATTAGAAGTTTGGTGATTGGGTGTTTGTGGAAAGGGTGGTCCTCTTATGGTCAAATCATTGTCCAAAACAAACTTTATTTTAATTGGGACTTTAACAAGAGTTGCTTATTATATAGTGGTGAGTGAAATCAAATTCAAGAAAAGATTGTTACCTATTTTATTAATTATTTTTTTGAATGAAATGAATATGATAATGTTACTCAATCATGTAGGCATAAAAGTTGATTGATCTTTTAGGTACATATTGAGACATGAGTGTGACCTATGCTAGTTTTCCCACCCAAAAAAATAAAAACAAAACAAAAGAAAAAAGTATAACTTTCTTTCAATTGTTTGTTAATATGCAAATGATTTATTCGTGAGGAAAAATGACAGAAATCTCACTTTTCAGTTCTCTTAATATCATTATTTCCTATTAGTTTTACGAATCTTCAAAAATTCCTCATTTTCGCAAATCATATTAATGTATCTCGCGCATCAAATTAATGTATCATGTATAAAATATATTGTATCTTACTTAATGATTAATGTATCTCGCACATCAGATTAATGTATCAACGCTTGTATTATTATATCATTTTGAGAGATTTTTGTAATTATAAACTTATACTAGACAATGACAATTTTATCATAAAAGTATGTGATTTTTGTCCTTTCCCTAGAAGATACTTGAATAATATATATATATATATATATATATATATACACACACACTTGTTGATTTGATTTTTATTACAATTTTCACCAAATTTGATTCTTGAATTGTATATAATGTAATGTATATCCTGTCCCATTTCATATGTCGAATCATTCTTTACTTTTCTTAAGAGACAAACATATAATTATAACATTAGGGAAATTCTAGCAAACAATATTGAACCATACTAATACTATTATAAATTATGTATATTATTATATACAATGCTAATATACAATTATGATTATTAGTATATTTTATGATGTATGGATTTGAAATAGTAAATATTCATTATGTTATAATTTCGAAACTATCTATAATTAGTCACAAGATATTTTTGACTGAATATGCGACTCACTCTATTTAATATTCCTGTCTATTTAGCATATACTGAAAAAAAAAATATTTGTACTTAACCATTGAATGTATAACATATGCTTTTGGGGCATGATAATATTAATGTGTACATACAATTATGTCAATTTTATGAGAAAATAACATATAACGGAGAATATTGGAATATTATATCAAGAAACTGTTTATAAATAGTTGCATATTAGGCAAGTTATGTTCTTTTTTTTTTTTTAATTTCTGAATATATATATATATGGTCAATATTATTGATTTTTAGCTCTTTATCTTTTTAAAATTTTGGTCAAACCAAATTCCAAAATCTGTCTTAGTTGAGAATACTGTATAAGATTTTATATTTTTTTAGGGAAATTATAAGATATTGTTGGACCTAAGAAAGGTCACGGACACAGACCAAGATTCACCTAAAACTATAGCACGTGAAATGTTATAATTAATCCCAAAAGTATATAAAGAAGAAATTAATTTAAATATTTTTTGACTAAATATTTGAGTATTACTGGCTTTTTTTTTTTTAATAAATAAAGGTTTTGTTAAATTAAAGAGTTCAAATACACAATGAGATTAATAGTTTTGAGGGTAAATATGATTTAGTCGCGTATATTTTAACCTGTATGTCGAAGTGAAGGATTGTCATTTTATAGTTGAGTGTTTTTAATTTGGTTTAGAGTATAGTGATGAAATTCATGATTAGGATGTTAGAATCTGTTTTTAGTATTAATATAGATATAGATTCTAATTAGTGAATACGTAGTAACGTGTTAATACCGTGTGTTTGGGCGAAATAATTTTTGAAATTTTTTTATCGTTAATTAGAGATTTCAGATTAATCAAGCTTATGAAAATGAAAAAAATAATAATACTGAGAGTACCATCCTCTAAAAATGGATGTAAATATTGAGATAGATTTAGTTGTTCTTGTTGTTCAACTTGTTTTCTTAAAATATTTAGAATAATAATTTTAAATAATTTAATATGAAATAACAAAGTTTAAAAAGTATTTTAAAAATTAAAAATATTTTTTAAAAAAAGAATCTGTAAATAATTAAAAATAATATAATTTTTTTAAAAAATTATAACGATTTATTTTTTATTCACACATTTTAAATGAATATCGAACTATTCATACAAATTCAAAAAAGAAAAAGTATTATAACATGTTCATGAACAAGAACCAATGTCATTTTCATCTTACATTTATTTAATTAAAAATGCACCTTGAGAACCTACTTTTTTTTTTTTCACTTTGGCAGAATTTTTGAATCTTTAAACATAGGAAACTTTTTGACAAAAATAAAATAAAATTTAATAGCTAATACAGAAGGATAAGAGGAATATAATAATTATGTTCTGACCGAAAGTTAAAATGAAAAGTCTAAATTACTATTTATTATATCAAAATGATACTCCAAATTAAAATTTTTGCTTATACAATAAAAATCTATAAAAAAAAATATATATATATATAGAGAAGAAAAGTTGTCCACGTCCTCATAAAACTAAGGCCCATCATATACTAGCCACGTTCCCTATTATATTACATGCAAACTCTCGAGATAAATATGATTCTTTTATTTTTAAATTAAAAAATTTTGAATTTAAATTTTAATTATAAAAAGAAATATAATTAAGCGATTTTCAATTGATGAATTTAACATAGAGTACGTAAATTTTAATTAATCAAGTCTCTAATATAAATTTCGTATCTGAATAAAATATAAAAAGACATGCAAGCCCTTGTCCCTTTAATCTAACCATACTATATGGTCAACTTGTAACCAACTCACCCCACCCCACTCTACCCTACCCCCCAAAAAAATGAACCCCTTTTTTCTTAACTTCTTTCTTTATCAATATCTCATCTCAAAAAAAATTCTAACTGGTCTCAAAATAACTCAATTTTTTCCTCTTAAAATATTAGTTACCAAAGTTTCAAAGTTCATTCACCGTGTTCAGTAGCGAATTCAGAATATTTATAGAAAGAGATTTAAAAAATAAAAATATAGTGTTTAAGATTTAAACTTGAAATTGTAAGCTAAAATTTAAATCAATTTTTGCTCTCTTTCATCAATCTCCCTATCCATCGTCATTTTATTTCTTTCTTCCTTCTCTCTACTATGAATTTTACCATTAAATCATTAAAATCGAAATCTGAAGCAACAATTTGATATTTATGTCTATTTAATTATTTTTAAAGTCATATATTTATTATGAATTTTAATTTATTTTGTCTTCTAATATTTAAAAGTTAATGTAGAATTCTATTGATTTGGAGCTCTAATTTTCTTTCGTGGCTAGTGATTTAAAAAGAATATTTGTATATTGTTGCTCAAAAAATGACATGAAAATTATTATTTTTAACCGCTTATATTTGAAAATTCAAAAATATAACAACTTTGACACAAATGAAAAGAGGGTTTATGCGGTAGTTTTGATAAACCTTAACGAGGAAGAAGATGAGAAAGAGATTTTTTGGATCAGATTGAAATTATTGACGTATTCGACACATAATTAATATATGCAAAATATTTATTGAGTTAAGATTATAATGCATTTTTTTTCCAATATATCTAATTAAGTGTATATGTATATGAATAAACATACACGTATTGGAGATTTACGCATGTATGAGGCATGTAGTGTATACAACATACTATGAGTCTTAAAAATATATGTATCTAGTTTTTTTTTTATTAATATATCTAATTAAATATATATGTATCTAACAAAATATATGCATGTATTTGAATAATAGTTCGTACAAATGTGATTTTTTGCCTTAACTAATGACACTTTTAGTCATATTTCTTAATCAAACATGCTCCTTACTTAATGACTTTCAATTTTGTATGTTAATTAGACACATGAATTGAGTATGAGTCTCATACATCTGAGATTTAAAATATGATAAATAATATAATATTATAAACTAGCGTAAATTTAAATAATTTAAATTTTAAGTAATGAGATTTGTGAAAGTTAAACTAATTTTTTATCGAAGAGGGTTTGGATGACCCCATCGTTACCCCTCACTTCTCTTCCCTATATATAAATCTTCCACATTTTACACCTTCATGTAATTTCACTCCTTTTTCTTCTTTCCTCTTCCACCAAAGAAAAGAAAAACAAAACACTTTAATTTTCTCATCAGTCCTTTTTAATCTCTCTCTGCAATTTGCTGCAGAATTCTTCTGCACCAGTACTGCAGTATCAACTGCAATACACACAGTGCTGCCTGCAGTTAAATAACGGTTTTTTCTTCTTCTTCGATTTGACAATTTTTATTTTTTTTATTTTTGGCGAAAATGATCACTTGGCACGATCTGTATGTTGTGTTAACAGCAGTTGTTCCTCTGTATGTTGCTATGATATTAGCTTATGGTTCTGTTCGTTGGTGGAAGATCTTTTCTCCCGATCAATGTTCAGGGATCAACAGATTCGTAGCTATTTTTGCAGTTCCTTTGTTGTCTTTCCATTTCATAGCTATGAACAATCCATATGAGATGAATTTCCGTTTCATTGCGGCGGATTCACTGCAGAAAGTGATTATGCTTGTTGTACTTTCATTATGGGCTAATTTAACTAAAAATGGTAGCCTTGAATGGAGTATTACAATTTTTTCACTTTCAACACTACCAAATACATTGGTGATGGGTATTCCTTTGTTAATTGCTATGTATGGTGAGTACTCTGGTAGTCTCATGGTACAAGTAGTGGTGTTGCAGTGCATCATTTGGTACACACTTTTGCTTTTTTTGTTCGAATATCGTGGTGCGAAAATGCTTATAATGGAGCAATTCCCAGAAACTGCTGCTTCCATTGTTTCGTTTAAAGTTGAATCTGATGTTGTATCTCTAGATGGACATGATTTTCTCGAAACAGATGCTGAAATTGGTCAAGATGGAAAACTGCATGTTACTGTGAGAAAATCAAATGCGTCCCGGAGATCGTTCGCTATGGATCATCGCCCGTCGAATCTCACCGGTGCTGAGATTTACAGTCTCAGTTCTTCGAGAAATCCGACTCCTCGAGGGTCTAATTTTAATCATAATGATTTTTACTCAATGATGGGATTTCCTGGAGGAAGATTATCCAATTTTGGTCCTGCAGATATGTATTCTGTACAATCGTCTCGGGGTCCGACCCCGAGACCGTCTAATTTCGAAGAAAACTGTGCTCCGGGAGGTCTAGTTCAGAGTTCCCCGAGGTTCGGATACTTCCCGGCACAGCAGCCTGCGCCAGGATCTTATCCTGCCCCGAACCCCGAAATTGCATCCGCAGGGCCTAAAAGCACAAAACCTCAGCAGCCAAATGTACAAACGCAGAAGCAGGAAGTACAACAGCAACAGCAGCAGCACCAACAGCCAAATGCTAAAGCTAATAATCATGATGCTAAGGAACTTCACATGTTTGTATGGAGTTCGAGTAATTCTCCGGTGTCGGAGGCCGGAGGCCTCCATGTGTTCGGTGGCAATGATTTCAGTGCCAACGAACAATCGGGTCGATCCGATGGAGCTAAAGAAATTCGAATGTTGGTTTCTGATCATACTCAAAATGGAGATAGCAAAGGTACAACTTTCTTTATTTTTTACTAATTAACTCGGAATATAAACTATTTAAATATATATATATATATTTTTTTAAAAAGCAAATTCGCCAGACAAGATGTCTTAATATTATTTTAATATATATTTAAATAATTTCATATTTGAAGCCATTCCGCAAACAGGGGAATTTGGTGGTGAGGATTTCACTTTTGGAGGTGCCAATGGTGGTGGAAAAGATGGCGATGAAGAAAAAGGCGAAAAAGAGGGACCCACTGGACTGACTAAACTGGGGTCTAGCTCTACATCGGAGCTACACCCCAAACTCGCTGGAGTACAAGATGCTGGTATGGGAAAACAGATGCCTCCAGCTAGTGTTATGACTCGTTTGATCTTAATCATGGTTTGGCGTAAGCTTATCCGTAACCCAAACACGTATTCGAGCCTCATTGGTCTGATTTGGTCTCTAATCTCATTCAAGTAAGCTAATTATTATGGATTTAAAAAACTAATTACTTTCTTAACTTTCTCATACATTTTTAGTTGATTAGTGGGTAAATTATTAAAAATTTGTCCATCAATTAATTAGTTCTTTTGTTTGTTTTTTAGATGGCATGTGCATATGCCCAAAATTATAGAGAAGTCAATCTCCATTCTCTCTGATGCTGGTCTTGGAATGGCTATGTTTAGCTTGGGTAAGTAAATTGTATCGAGTTTTAAATATATTATTCTTATCATTAATAATTTTATCGAACTTGTAAATAAAATTATAATTACGTGATACAAATTTTTAGAGCTAGTATTGTCAAACATAGCGTTTATATTTTTCAACTATTTATTGTACCTTGCTTTCTCTTTCATATGTTAAACCATTTCTAGTACGTTAAGTTTTACAATTTTGACCATCAAAACCCAATGGTCGTATTAATAGGGTAGTTATATTATCAAACTCATAGTCATCGTGGGGTCCTTACTTGACTTAATCATTGGTTTGGTTACTAGTAGTTGAAATTTAATATAAGAAGTTTCAACAGCTATCTAAATACATCAGAGATGGATTCAGAATCTTAATTAATTTGTGGATCGAAAAAGTACAAGATTTGAACTTATATTATTTCATTTGTATAGTTAAAAGTAACGAAATCCAGTTAAATTTACGAGTCACGATAAATTTATGTGTAGGTTTGTTTATGGCTCTTCAACCAAAAATCATTGCATGTGGTAACACAGTGGCTACCTTTGCAATGGCTGTAAGGTTTCTAACTGGCCCAGCAGTTATGGCTGCTGCTTCAATTGCTGTTGGGCTACGTGGTACTCTTCTTCATGTAGCCATTGTACAGGTAAAAAAAAATTATCCATACAGCCATTTTTTTTAATATATAGTTTTTGGTGGACATGAAATGACAAATTTATTATCTATTTTATTAAATGTTGCATTAAAATTGTTGATTCAATTTTTTTTTTTTTTTAATAAAATAATTTGGTATATTGAATTTTAGGCTGCATTGCCACAAGGGATTGTCCCATTTGTGTTTGCTAAGGAGTACAATGTTCATCCAGCTATTCTTAGTACTGCGTAAGTAAAATTATTTTTCGATATATTATAACAGGTTAAATTACATTACAACGTATACAATCGTGCAATAATTTATAAATTTTTTCTTCGTATTTCAGGGTTATTTTTGGGATGTTGATAGCATTGCCAATTACATTAGTGTACTACATTATTCTTGGATTATAAGAATATATGTCAAGTGAAGAAAGGAGGAAAAAAATAGTGGGAATCATTAATGGTTTAATTAATTCATGGGATGAGAATTAATTAAAATTACTCATGAAAATTCCCAGATATTTGGAGCATTAGGACAAGAAATTTGACTTAAATTAGTTTTTGAAGCCTCCATTTGAAGAAAAAAAAATATCAAAAATGTTGCAAAATTTAGAAAAAGAGGAGACAAGAAGGAGCAAAACATGGAAGCAAAAGGGAAGATTAATTATAATCTATAGTCTATATTTTCTTTCCCATAATCATTACGCGTGTGAATTATCAATTTGAAAAAAAAAATTGTCAATTAGTAGAAATTCAAATTGATTTTGACTTTTTAATGTTAGGTTTTTAGTACCTTTTTTTGTTTAATTAACCAATCGTATCGTGTGTATTTATTTATTTACTCAGGTAATTATTGTAATAGTTTGGTTTGCTAGTTGTTTACTTCCATTGTAAATTACTTTAGATTCTTAAAGCCTATATCCAAAAAATCTCATGTTACACGTTCTAGTCGTGAAATCAATATATCAATTTATATTTATCTTAACTCAATAAGAATATCTGATTATTTTTTGTCGTGTTATGTTAAAAAAAAGAAGAAGATTTCATGTTTCTTGCCATTGGAATATGAAAATGATGTATTCATAAAAAAGAGAGACATTTCACATTCAAAGTTAAGAATTTTCACCTCAAAAGAAAAAAGTAGCATTAGATGCTAAAAGAGTTGTTGTTTATAAAAAAGGAAAAAGGAAACATTGGGTGGATCTTTGAAATTAAATTTTATTATATTTTCCCTATTAAGGCTACAATGGATCTTTGCAATTTGCAACTTTTTATTTATTTATTTAATTTGGCAACAAAGCACTTTAGGTGTGGGGGCTTTAATTGAGAGCAACGTGAGATAACTCATATACAAAGAGAAAAAGAAAAGAGAGCACAAAGCTGCATGAGTCAAAAGTGCTTTTGATTTCTATATTGTCGAAATAATGATCGTAAACACGAAGATTATGATGAAATGAATATAATTTTTTTATATGTTATCAGATATATGTGCGTAAGGAGAAGCTTAGATTCGGGCTTGCTCAACAAACAAACAATAACATATATGAAATTTCACAAGTGAAGTCTGAGAAGGATATAGCGTACGCATTTTCTTACACCATAGAGATAAAAAGTCTCGAAGAACCTTGATGATTCAATTACAACATATCAAAACAACTAAATAAGTATGAAAAAGGGAAAATGACGTTGGAGAAACGAAACTAAAATCGATATATGCTTGCTCGAACTTAGTTATTAAACACTTAAAAACGTATTTCTTCGTTAAAATTTTTTAACTCCATCTTAATACTGAAATCTTAAGTTGAAGTCCTGATAAATATTGAACACCGAACGAGAAACTAAAAAGAAAAATGATACATAATGAACAGGATGATGATATTGATCGATGTGCCCATAATCCTACCCTACTCCTAACCCAAGCATGGGTTGTAATACAATGAACATATCACCTCAAAAGCTGTCTTACTTTTTTCATTTTCATAATGTTGAAATGTTGAAAAAGTCATATTCAACTAAAAATAGTTCATGAGCTCTTAAGCTAATGGTGTCTTTAATTATGTCATTAGCTAGCTAGGTGTAAATTAACTAGCATGCTAATTAATTGCATTGTGATACTCTCTATCTTTACACAAAGTTGATAGAGAAAGAAAGAAAATAAAGATAGGCTGCTTAAGGCATAACACTAACATCATCCAACTTACTCACATCTAACTATTTTTCTTTTAACACTTTTTTATCTGATTAACTAAATTTAAATATATTATGATCTGTCACATAGCATAATAAGTGGTCTCAAACTCTTGTAAGAGCATGATGCTCTTAAACAAAAAAATCGAGAGAATTGTTGTAAACATCTCTAAATTTAGCGAGAATTTAAAAATGTATTTCACTCACATGGTAAGATCGCAATGTATTAAAGTTCAGTAAATCAACTAGAGGGATATTTTAAGGTCATTAATAGTTCGATGACGAAACTAATTACTCAAGTCAAATTTAAAGATGTTTTCAATACTTTTATCTTATTTTTTAGAATCCACAACCGTAATTTCTCAAATGTGTACTGGATAAATTCATTCTTATGCAATAACTCGCATACCATATAAGTGATGGTAATAATCTAATGCAATGAATATGACTAGAAGACATTAGCAAAGAAAATTGATTTTTAACCTTTTTTACAAAATATCACATGTTACACCAATTTCGCCACGCCCGCGTGATAATCTTATCCCTCATGAAAGTTGTGAATAGTAGTAGATTGAGATTGTTTAAATTTCAAGAAAGAAATGTCACGTAGCACAACATTCTTCTCAATCTAAAAGACGTTGATATTACGTTGTCCTATTATTAGGGGGCACATGCACTACTTTTTTTGCATTTTTTTTCCTCCCAAACACTTCGATTTACTCTACAATTTTTTTTATTTTTTTTTACCACAGCCCTATGAGATTATGAAATTAATCTTTTACCATAAATTACGGCGGTAAAAAAAATAATAATAAAAAAGTTAGTTACGTGGCTTGAAAAGGATAGAGAACGTGGGTTGTAGTCTCTTCCTCCTATGAATCGAACTCGATAAAATTTTCATCCTTGATCAAATAATATCGTACATATCATGAGATGAGTCGTTATATTTCTATATAGTATTTAATTTTAGTGATATTGTAAAATATATATTATCTTTTCAAGTGTTGTTACGAGCACACAATTAGCTTAGATTAATGTGAATTTACTATTATATGTGTCGTAAAATATAATGGTTGAAGTTTAATTCTGATGATATCGTGTTTTTACCTATCTACTTTAGGAATGGCTCTTATTTTATTGAAATTGTTTCTCCTTATAGATAAATTTAAAATGTCGAAAATCTTGATTAGTCTATTTATAAAAATTTGGTGTCGAAAATCTCAATTAGTCTTTTATATTTAAAAAATTCACTTTTTACTTTGTTGATGTTAATCAAGATTAGATCAAAACAGGATTTTCTTTGACATAAAAAATAAAGATATTGTGGTCTCGATAAGTGATACCCCAATTTATTTATTTTTACTTAATACTAAGCTCTTAATTTTTTTTTCCTAGTTAATAGTAATATTTTGGTGAAACCAAAAGCTCTTTCCCCAAATGGAGAAGCACTGTCTTCAATTTTCTCCTTTTTCTCTATAACTTTTTTTTTTTTAAAAGAAACTATTTAAAAATTAGCCACCAAAATGACTTTTTTAATTATTATTTTTTTACCAAAAGAACAATTAAAAAGAGGTAAGAGACATACCATTCAATCTAAGTTCAACAAGTGGAAAGGCAACATTCATACCTTTAAAATTTTAGTATTAACATTTTCCCTTTGGTATTTCATTGGTCTAATATATGTATAGGTTATATTAAATTTAAATACTCGATAAAAAATAAAACGCTTTCTAATAAAGATATTATTCATATTGAGGACTTGAATCAAAAGGTCTATATAAAACATAGAAAAATATTTATAATTTCCTGTCAGTCAGTGTTGTTTATTAGTATCAATAGACAATCTATATTTAATCATATAAATTTTTTTTTATAAAAAATAAAAAATCAAGAAATTAATATCATAATTTTTTCTTTCTTGATGTGTTTTTCTTCGTACTTACATCTTGAAAGATAAAGAACGATACAGAGTATCTAAGATTATTTGATCAAGGTGTCGAAATGAAAGTGCTTGCGTGTAAGAATAATTTCTCTAATCATAAAATGACAACATATTATTCAAAGAAGCAAAAAAAAAAAAGTTAATGTAATCATTTTTTTTTGGTTACTATCAATCTTAATTCATATTTCTAAATCTAGAAGTGTTTAATCACACATCATTTGATCAATTTTAGAAATGGGACCCTATATCACTAAAAAAATTTCAAAAGCTCATCAAAATTATTAAAATCTAAGAATTTAGGCACCTCAATTTGTCCTTATAATAATTTTCTAGTCAAAATTAATTTCAAAGATTTTTTTAACAGTAAATAGTAATAAAACATTCTAATGACATATTTTATTCTAGCAATTAATTAATTTCAGTCAATATTATTACACCTAGAGAGTTGCTTTGAAAATGAAAGAAAAGTTTGAAAATACAAGATTTTGTCATCATTGTTGACCAAAACAGTTTCATATTAAATTGACATTAATTACTGTATATATAATTTATTAGGCTCTCTTTTTCCTTGCCCAATACTTAAAAACAATTTGAAGATAAAATCTTTGCTATGTATTTTAGTTTTAAGCTTATCATGTGTTAAACAACAACAAAAAAAAAGAATCTATGACATTCTAACAATTTTAAATTATTTTCATGTGGTCAAACTATATGTTATACCATCCATATTCGATGTGCAATAATTTTTTCAAAGAAATAGACGTTATTAAGTTATATTATAAAGTATAATAGAATTCATAAGTTTTGAATAGCCCTAACAATTATATGTATCAACCGCTATGTACTATAGCTTAATCAACTGTATCTTTTCTATTCACTAGGAAAGGTATTTTATGTTATAGGGGATCTCTACCGAGACAATCCTCCTCTTAACTTTTAGGATTGAGTTAGACCGAGGTGTTATACTTTTATAAGATATCAGAGTAATGTTCAATTCTATTTCGGTTCCTGATCCACATTCCAGTTGGGTCTGGGCGTGAAGGGAAAGTGGTGTTAGAGTAGCTAAAAGTCTCATAGTGGTTGAGGAATGGATTGGTGGTCTCCTTATATGGAGTTGGGCAATACTCCGGCCAGCTAGCTTTTGGGTTTTACTTAGGGCAGGTGCCATATCTTTACATGGTATCATCGATTCGATCATTTGATTAGTCGACTTGAACCATCCATCAATTTATTTTGATATAAGTATTGAAAACACCTCTAAACTTGGCGTAAATTATTAGTTTCGTCCTTGAACTATTGACGTCGCACCCATTCACTTGACTTAAATACACCCCCGATCTGCCATATGACATAACAAGTGGTCCCAAACTCTCGTAGATGAGGAGTGTTGAAAACCCCCCTAAACTTAATGAGAATTTCAAGGTATATTTGTAACGACCTGTTTAGTCGTTTTGAGCAGCAGATTTTATTTCTGGAAAAACTATCTTGGTCGACGGATCCCACGACGGACCGTCATGGGCACGACGGACCGTCGAGGGGGTCTCGTTCCAAAACACTTAGAATTCTGAAATTTGGGTACTGAAATCGACTCTCTGAACTTCGTGACGACATGGCAGGACGGACCGTCGGTGGAACGATGGACCGTCACAGACTCTTCAAGGAATTGAGTCTCTGAACTCTGTGACGGAAGCAGCAGGACGGACCGTCGTAGGCACGACGGACCGTCACAGGCTGCGTAATCCCAGGCTGGGTCGGATTTCTTTAAATGTTTTTAGGGACGTTTTGGACTATTCCTGCTATAATTATAAATTTAGTGGGTTAATGTTAATAATTTAACTACTTGAGGGTTAAAGGAGATAACCTTGAATTAATTAATGGGTTAATTCATCATCTTTTATACTTAATTATATGCTAATTAGGGTAAAAGAAAGAGGGTTGAATAAGAAAAATAGAAAGAACAAGGAGAGGGAAAGAGAACGATCGAGAGAAGAGGGAAACGAAGAGGAAACAAAGCTTTGGGAAATTGCTTGCTTGATCACGAATCTTCGGTGGAGGTAGGTTATGGTTTTTATGCTATTCGTAGTAGACTTTTAATAGCGAATGATATGTGTTGGGTAGTATTATAAAACCTTCTATATGCTTAATTGTGTGCTTACATGATGTGATTATATAATTGTGATGAATAAGCATGATGAGTCTATTGAATCTCTAATCCTAAATTTACCTTGTTAATGATGATGCCTTGGTATAAGAGAAGGTTTGATGAACTAAAGTAATGAGATTGATGATGCCTTGGTATAAAAGAAGGCTTGATGAACTAAAGTAATGAGATTGATGATGCCTTGGCATAAGAGAAGGCTTGATGAACTAAAGTAATGAGATTGATGATGCCTTGGTATAAAAGAAGGCTTGATGAATTAATAGAATGAGATTAGTGGAGCGGGTGTCACGAACCGACACGTAGAATTAGGGGATCGGTGTCACGAACCGACACATAGAATTAGGGGATCGGGTGTCACGAACCGACACGTAGAATTAGGGGATCGGGTGTCACGAACCGACACGTAGAATTAGGGGATCGGGTGTCACGAACCGACACGTAGAATTATGGGATCGGGTGTCACGAACCGACACGTAGAATTAGGGGATCGGAGTGTCATGTTCCGGCACATAGTAGTAGGGTAGCGGAGTGTCAAGTACCGACACAAGAGGAATAAAGATAATGAATCTTGAAATTATGTTATTAAATTCAAACGAAAAGAACCTATATCCCAAATGAGTATGGTGTGGAGACTTGAGTTCTCATAGGTGTGTTTGATGTGGTTACACATGATTTGTGAACTTGTTGCTTTCACCCGTTGAGGAATATGGTTGATTTTATGATATTATCTGATATATACTGTTTTCTATTTTGAGTTGGCCGATGATATCTACTCAGTACTTGTGTTTGTACTGACCCCTACTTGTATGTTTCTTTCCTTGTTATTGTAGAGTGCAGCAAACGTACCGTCGTCTTCAACTCAACCGCAACTCTAGCCAGTCTTCATTATACCGGATTTTAGGGTGAGCTAACGCTTCTAGCTTGGACTGGATCTTCTTCTTCATGTCTTGATGCCTTGAAGTTCCGGCATGGACTAGCTTTTTAGTTATTCTAGATTTCTAGATACTCTTAGAATTAGTAATTTGAGGATAGATGTTCTTGTGATGATGACTTCCAGATTTTGGGGATAATAATAAGTGTTTGAGTTTGAGAAGTTGATTATTGATTTTGTTAACGAGTTTTAAGTCTTCCGCATTGTTTTCCGTTATTATATTGAAATGTTGGGTTTTGTATTGGTTGGTTCGCTCACATAGGAGGATAAATGTGGGTGCCACTCACGACACGTTTTGGGTCGTGACAATATTTCACCTATATGGCAAGATCAGGGGTGCATTAAAGTTTGATTAGTCAAGTAGATTAGGAGGCGTGTGTTTTAAGGATGTCAATAATTTAGAGATGAAACTAATAATTCACGTCATACATGTTTAGGAGCATTTCCAATACTTCTCTTAAATAATTTTTATAAAACAAAAATTGGGGGCAAGGAGGCGGATTACAAGGTGTGTGAATCGAACAATCACAGTGAAATAAGCTCAAGCAACAAACCAACTAATCAACTATTAAGATTCTAACCATTTCTCAATCATATTGAGCTCGACGATAAATATATATATTTGATTGATCAAAACATGTCACAGTTATAATACTCATCAATTGCAAAAGCAAGCATACATGTGTGTTTCTATCACGTCGTACCTTTAAGTATATGCATGAAAAAACCAAACATAATGTTAGTTGATTTGCTTGTCAATATTGAGGGAACTAATCAATCTAAGTTTACAAGACATGATAGCCAGCAAGAAAGCTAGAAAATTCGAACACCTCCATTTGTTGTATCCCTTTATTCCACTATTGTTTGTCTCAAACTTTGATTTTTTTTCCCTTTTGAAATAATATAATATACTATTTGATGATTAAGGAAATTGTTATTTTGTAGTGTTTTTTTTTATTTTTATATAAGAGTTGGAGACATTTGTGGCCCTCTCACCATAATACTTTGTTTTGGACAAAATTATTATGTTCTTAGCCAGCTACTATATCATGTTCTTCTGCCCTTTTTGTTGTCTCGTTTTTGTTCGTTTGATATACGAATCAATTTGATGTAATCGATCGTACATATTTTATTGAACGCGATACAGAAAAGATTAGCATGATCCTATGCAAAAAAAAGACGTGTAAGTCAGGATCAAACTTGATTCTACCTATAGAATAGTGTTATAACTTTGAATTTGAACATGTTAAAATGGATAATAATTAATCCGCACAAATTTAAATGAGTCTAACGAGTCATATTTTCGTAGTCAAGATTAGGGTTGCGTATCAGTCAGTTCGGTTTTAAAGTTTATCGATTTAGCTTATTCGTTATCGATTTGTAGAGATGCTAAACCGTTATTGAACCATTAAGATATTGGCTAATCGGTTATTGATTTATCGATTTTTGATCGTTATCGGTTGGATTATCTGTTTAACCATTAAGATTTGACACAAACAATATATTGAAAATCACTTAGAAATGAGGTGGCAAGCCAAATAAATTATCACATGAGTTCACAAGTTACGTCTTGCTCAAAGACAAATACTTTTACATTGTAGAATAACCAATTGTTTGAGACAACCAAAAATAAAAGTAGAAAACCAAATTCTAAGTTAAGGACTCTGTATAAAAAATTATATGAATATAAATATTTAATTTACTATCAGGTTATCGGTTGATCAGTTAAGAAAACCCCCCAAATAAGATCGATAACAAAAAAAATCAAAATCATTATCAAAATCGCTAAACCAATAACTCAATCCTGATAAATCAATATCTTTTCGATTCAAATTATTGATTTCGATTCAATTTTGAACCGCCCTAATCTAAATGAAGAAAATGTTAACGTCTTCATTTTAATGTTATAATAATTAATAATGACTTGTTACTATTGGTGGGGGAGGGTGGAAGGGAATAATTTCCAAAAACATAACATCTTAAATGGGTACACTACTCATATATATTTAGCTACTTTAGGTGATAATAAATATATGGAAAGTTACCTAGGTACATAACTTACTTTACCATATTTTTAAAAAAAAATTCTACCATTTGAAAAATTATAAAAATCTTTATATTTTCTTATTTTCAGAGATATCACTTTACACGATATATCAGAACCTAGAATAATATATGTGAAATAAAAAAGCGATTTATCAAGACATTGAGCGATATATCCAAAATCTAAATGCGATGTATCAGAATTTTCTCATAGAAAAATGCTCAACATGTCCAACTGATTGATATACAAGTAAGTCATTGCAATTTACAAATACATATATAGGACATCAAATGTAACAATTACATAATCTCATATAAACAATTTTGACATTATATTGAAGTCACTTACCATGCATATTATATACACTATATATACGTTGATATCTATACACACGCAATCATTTATCATGGTATACATTATTATACAATGTGTAGATACAAATTAATCTCACACTCACACGTGAACAAAGACAAGAATGGGTCCATTTTCATGTGTCTGCCCATGCTGTAGACATGTGCATGGGATATATTAGGGTTTTGGGAGAGAAAAAGTGATGTATATATTGACATGTATGGTATTATTCCAATTTGTGGGGTGGAGTAGAATGTATAAAAGTCAGATTCAGAATTTAGACTTGACAGATCAAATACTAATAAATAGATACTAAATAATGATTGTGAACACGAAGATTATGATGAGATGAATATATTGGAAATCAGTTAAATTTTAATAAACATCTTTCGATTAAAAATTCTTTGAAAACACCTTTAACGAGCGAATTTATGATAGAGCGTCTATCAAAATTGTAATTGAGTTCTAATATAACATATGTTAAAGTATGTAAAAGTGTGTGATCGCTTCATATGAATATATGATGGCAAAAGTTCGGTCTGAAAATATTTATCTGCTCTGATATCATGTTAAATTGGAGCGGAGAAGATAATAAAAGGCCCAACCAAAGGTAGTGAGGGACCTATATTTATTAAACATATATATGGGGTGAGAATGAAGTTTGGCAGAGACTTTTGTGGACTTTTGTGGTTACTCATTTTATGGCTTTTTCCTTGTTTTTATGTGAAATGGAGGATGGAATAATACACCCTTTGATTAATTGCTTCTCTTTTCATTTTCCTCTTTTTTTTTTATGTCCCACTTTTTTTTTTGGCAGAGCTAATTAATTTTCCTACCTAGCAAAGAATATGTGTGGTGGAGATTTTGATACATACCAAACATGTCCCTACCCTCTTTTTAGAATTACATGAAAGATGTTTATATTTAATTTTTTTCCTGGTCGGTGTGTATGGTATTTGTATCAAAGTCTGATTAAATTTGAAAGCCTCACATTAAAGATAAAGCGCTTCCTAGCAAAGGTGAAACACGAACTCGAAACTGTCGATTTTGGATTTTATATTAAGTAAATACAATTATATTTTCCTTAATTCTCAAATATTATACCTTAAAAAAGAAAGAAAAAAAATGTTCTTTCAAATTCTTGATTCTTTAATTTGGGGAGAATGTTTATGCTTTTAGGTACAAGCTAACTCTTCTTTTTCTTTAATCAAGCAAAAATAGCCATAGCCTCCACTTTTTATTTTAAAAAGGGAAAATGTACAAGTACCCCCTCAATCTATGCTCGAAATTCCAGAGACACACTTATACTATACTAAGGTCCTATTACCCCCGGAACTTATTTTATAAGTAATTTTCTACCCCTTTTTAGCTTACGTGACACTAGTTTGACAAAAAAAGTCAACCATCGTTGGGCCCACAAGATAGTGCCACGTAGGCTAAAAAGGGGTAAAAAATTATTAATTAAATAAGTTTAGGGGGGTAATAGGACCTTAGTATAGTATAAGTGTGTCTCTGAGATTTCGGGCATAGATTGAGGGGATACTTGGGCATTATCCCTTTTAAAAACTTATAACTTTAAACATGTGATATATGTTGATATCGAAGTGTTTATTTATAAATCTTGATCAATCATAATCTTAGCCTATTAAAAAAAGCTTCCATGTTGTTTCTTTGGTGTCTCTAAATTAATTAATACTTTTTTTACTCGTGCAATTTATCCATTCAATTTTAGGATGAGTTAGATCATAAGGATCAAAGTTAATCTTTAAAACTAATAAAAATGATATAGAAAAGGTTCAAATATGCCATCGAACTTTCAGAAAAAGCTCATTTATGATAACAGTTAAAAGTTTGGCTCATTTATGTCATTACCGTTAAAGAAAATGCTCATTCATGTCATTATTTTTTAACAATGATTTTGCAAAAACATTTTTGACACGTGACCAATTATAATTTGGCTACGTCATCAATTTTTTAAATAAAAATAATAATTGAAAAGAAATTGAATTATTTTTTTATTATTATTTATTTTTAAAAATTGATGACGTGGTCAATTATAATTCAGTCACGTCATCAATCTTTTTAATAAAAAAATTCAAAATTCTGAAAAAAATAATTTTTTTTATTTTTAATAAAAAGATTGACGACGTGACCAAATCATAATTGATCACTGATCAAAAATGGTTTTACAAAACCACCATTAAAAAATAATGGCATGAATGAACCTTTTCTTTAACGATAATGACATAAATAAGCCAAATTTTTAACTAATGCCATAAATTAGCCTTTTTTCTGAAAATTCAACGGCATATTTGAGCCTTTTCAATCTAACTTCGTACTTTCAACGAGACTTTTATTTAATAACAAAACTTTGTATAATTGACTTATGTAACTTATATATGTAGTTATTTATGGTAAGGAATCACATCATGTGAAAGAGGTAGGAAGAAAATGGACAATGTTAATTAATTAATTTCGAAACTATTATTAAAGAAAAAACAATGGCTAAAAATATTGGAAGTTAATGAATGGTTAATGTTATTCCAAAGAGAAAACAAACATATGATTGTGTCCTCGTGTGCATGGATTTATTCTCTTCAAGGAGCCCATCTTACTAATTGTAACGATTTGACATAACTAAATATATATCTTATACAGTTAAAAAAAAATTAGATTCTATACGCAGTAAAGATAAATCTAAAATTAAAATTTAGTAGGCATTAAGTATACTATTCGATAAAATTATAGATTCAGATCTAATATTAAATGTAGAGTATTTGTGTGAAGCATTATGGATTTTCTTCATGAGTTTTTGATTCGTGTCTAAAGTAATTTTTTTTATATTCACAAATGTTTTAGAAGTCATGATTTATGATCTGTTGATTTAGTATAGCTTTACATTTAATAATGTATTTTAGACTCGTACTTCATTTGTCACTTTGTCATTTGCTCGTGAATATTATCTAATTAAATCTTTGTTCTTTATTCTTAAATATGAGTGCTAATATATTCCAAATTCTCCATATTATATGTGAGATGAATAAAATTCTCTAGAGAGTGAGTTTATGATGAATCAATGACTAATAGGCTACGTTCACCTTGACTAAAAAGAATTCTTCAAATTATTCTAATAATATATTATTTATTTATTTTAAAAAAAAAAGCTTAAGAAATTCACCACTCTTTTACATATATTCCATTTTTAACTATATCAACTAATTTTATCCAATCCACTTATAACCCATACATAGAAAAATGTTTGATAATTTTTTCAAAAAAATCATGAGTTAATACACATTAAAAGCTTTAATAATCATGATTCTTCGTATCACAAACTTGATATATAAGATAAAACTATTCACGTTTTAGGACTTAACACAAATGAAAATAAAAATTATATCACTCATGACGAATAAGCCCAAGCCATTTTGGATGGACATACGAAATTTCAAGATAAACGAAGTTCGACAATAATTTTTTGAATAACTCATATATTAATACAATAATCATAATTTTGTATTTCAAGACTCAAAACTCAAAGTTAAAACAACGTCAGTTATAACGAAGTCTATCACTTCATGTATATGCTTATCTTTTAGTATGACTTTTATGTGGACTTGTCACTATAAAATACATTTTAATTAAAAAAAACTAGTTCAAGGTATTTTATAATTAAATATAAGATTAAAAATGGGAACAACAATGATGATAGATACAAGTTGGAGTTGGACATATTATATATAGAAAAATCTAAGGTATAGTTTAAATAAGAATAAATGTAAGCAAACAAATAAGAAATAAAATAAATGATTTGATATAGAGATATATAGTGATGGAGTAAGTAATTTTTTGTGAGAAAGAGATAGGAAACAAGTGTCACAATCTGTGTAGCTTAAACTACAGACATGGGTTGATTTTTAGGACCATTTTTGAGAATTTGAGAGAGACATAAATTGGCTAGATTTTAAATCAATTTAGTGTTGGTTTGACAACACATCCTAAACCTTTTGTTGAAGATTTGGATGTGAATTTTTTTTACAATCGTGATGTTCGAATCAATTTCTGATATATTTTTGTCAATCTCTTGCATACTGACATAAATATTGAGTAATTGTATCATCAAAGCTTTAATAGTAGGAAGAAATCGCCAGTTTATGTTTGGTGAAATTGAAATACCGATCTTTCACAATTCACATACTTAGTTTATTGACTATTAGATCATATCCTTGAATGTTGAAATATCGACTCTTGATGCACCTTGTATCAGTGGCGAAGCCATAGAGATGTCGATCGACATCCCTTTGTTGGAAAAATCATGTTGTGCGTACTAGGTAAAAATATACCTTCTTTTGACTTCTACACGATTGTATTTATTTATACATCGACACCCTTTAATTGAAATTCTTACTCCGTCTCTGCATTGGGCAAGCTACATGTTATTCCTTTGTGGGCGTTTGGTTATAGGAATTAGGAGGTTATCTTGTATAAATTGTGGGTATTAGTTAAAACTAGGTCAAAATTATAAGATCATGAGATTATCTATCGCGATTATAATCTCAAGACTAATATAATACTGAATTAACTTTGTTTGTAAACCAAATGATTTCTTAATTGATAACATTATAAAAGTAATTATAATTTCACAAGTGATGTGAAAAAAAAAATGTCTTAAAGTATTCACTATCACTGGTTGGTCTATTTTGGTCCCAAAAAATAGTTGGCACTGCATGCACATGATGTAACAATAACAATCTTTATGTGATGAACTTTTTTGGCTATAGTATCATATTATATATGTAGAAAATTGACTACATTTACAATCTTTCATTTTCTGTTTTGGGGTATTTTGTTAGTACACTTAAAAGAGTTGGACCAAAAGCAAAAATGAATATCTGGCAATTTATGTGTAGCCATGTGGGACTGTTTTTTGTAAGATTGTATTTATTTGAAGGACCAAGAATGGTATGATAGGTCCTAGTGTATATCTATATGTATATAGTCATTTATTCATATTGTTACTTTTTATAAAAAAAAAAAAAAAAATCTGACCAATTTGAGTTTGGTTCATAACTTTTGTCATGAGTACAAGAAAGTTCCAAATCTTGTGAGGTATAACGGTTAGGGTATCACGCGAATAAAGTTTGATATTAATAGTTGAAAAGATTGAAAATGTTATATTTATAGTATAAGATTGTTTAAAATGAAAAATGACTGATAAATGAATCTTAGAAATGACTTTTGACTCGATTGGACCTTAGTTTGAAGTAGCTTATATTATTGAATGTATGAACAATATCAGAAGTCGAACTATACTGTATAGATGAGGATTCAATTATTTACATGGTGATCGTCTTATCTTATAGGTATTCTAAGTGAATGATGCGTGAGTTCTAAACTATAATGCTAAGAGTGAAAGGATTATTTAACTCGATTTTTATTTTGAGGTTCGATTGATTTTATTATTGTGTATCATAAATCTCTATAGCATAATATTAATTATTATCAATACCAAAGAAAATATGCAACTTTAAGACAAAACAAAAGACATTTTTTACTTTGCATTTATGGCAAACTTGGTGTATGTGATAAAACTGAATGTGAAATTGATGTGGTTTGTGGTCCAATTTTGATTTGTGGCCACAAATAAATACATGATATATATAATATATACAGTAATAATTGAATTGGTCATTTGGCTCTTATCCACAAGTCTTGGATGATAATTTTTCTATAAAATAAATGTATATTCCTGGACCTGTTCATGTGCTTTCCCTTCATTATTCATTCTGTGATACATATATTTAAATACAATAATACACCTAAAAGTGGTCACAGAAAAAGAATGAAATTAAACATAAGAGTTCTATTTTGGTCCCCCTATTACTGACTACAATGACAGTGCAATAGTTAATGCTTCATGACTTATTAGCTAAAATATTAACATTTATTATGTATATAATACAAAAAATACAACCCATAGTTTATTTTGTATGTAGTTGTTGTTTAATTAAGAAAAAATATATTATTATGGGGAATCGTGATATGTATACGTTTCCGCGTGATTTTTTTTTTTTGAATAAAGAGGACTTACGAAACAACAGCAACAACGTATCCAGTGTAGTCCTAGAAGAACTTATGAGATACACGTTGAGAGAGGTTTTAACGTTTATAATACAAATAGAAAAGAATCTCAAATCGAGGGGGTTTTGGGTCCAAATACTTGGGGTAAAATTTTGTGAAAATGAATGAGATGTAGGTTGGCCCAAATTTATTTGGTAGGCCCATACAAACATGACGAGAGTATTATAACAAATGTAAGCCCAGGCCCATATCAAATTAAAGGCTTTCCTCTTCTATTAATGGGCCTCAAGACTTGGATTAGTTATAGGACTCAAATTTCATGTTCAAAATAGAGTAGCTAAGGACCTTCAACATATTGGGAAGCTTTGATTAATGATCTTTGGGAGAAGCAAATAGAGTACAAATGTATTCAAGTATGAGGGCCAAAGAGGCCCAATTACAAGTGAAGAGCCCAAACACATATATGGTATTCCTTTTAAGAAAATTTATCGAAATTTCACTAGTTTAGAAGCTGATAACATAGATACACTTTAGTTGCAATATTACGAATCTTACAAGATTTTGGTAGATCTAGAGATACATGTGGTCAAAATTGAGTGTGATTTGTTCTAGATACATTGTATCAAAGTGGATTCATATGTAATGCGATACATGACCATCCCCCCCCCCCCAAATCTCGATCGTCTCTCTCCCTAAAAAGTGTATTTGATAGCAAAAATACATGTATCTAGGTATATCTTCCTCTATATATGGTAAGAAACTCTTAATTAGTGATAAGATACATAATTATTTGAAAGTAAGTAGAAGTAGTATATATGGATATATGTTTAATAAGGTAGTTCCCCCCCCCCCCCTTTTTCTTTTTTAAATTAAGTACTTTCTCCATTTTAAATTGTTGTCTGATTTGACTTGATACAGAGTTTATGAAAATAAAAAATACTTTTAAATCTTGTAATTTTAAAATAAAAATACCGTTTGAAGCTAAGAAGGAGTAATTGTTTAGACCTTAGTATATAGGTCATCTTTTCATTTAGATTTTGTTGGATATTATTATGATTGAAGATTCAACTACTTTAGGTGGGTTTTTTAAATAAATAGGAGGTGATTAGGTTCTTAATTTATTGATTTCTTAATTTTATTATTAGTTTTTTGTTCATAAATTCAAATGTCAACTACTACTTGATGAAGTTCATTTAATAAAAAATAATATGAGCACTACACCACACAAATGGTACCATTAATTTGAATCAGTCAAAAGTTTGTGTGGTTTAGACTTATTCAGAACCTAAAGTTTTATTGAAGAGAAATTAATGCATTTGTCAACAAACTAGTTGTCAATCCACCAAACTTATTAATTTAAGAAAGCTAACATTATTCTGGTGTTCGATACGAAAAAAAATATTTAAATTTTATAAAAAAATCTATTCAATTGGTCAAAATATTTAAAAAACATTTTATTTCTCTAATACAAGAGGAAAATAATCGTCCTAATGAAAACAATAAAAACAAATTTTATAAGTGATTTTTCAAATTCATTGTCTTATCCTCGCCATTCAATGCCCTCACCATTTGAATCTCACTCCCCTCCCCACCCATCCAACCTCTATAGTGTCTTTTCTAAATTACATCCAAATACTAATATTATAGAGATAATATTTTCTTCCTTATTTATTGAATCTAGAAAAATAGATAAAAAAATCACTTATTTTTCAATAAAAAGTTTTTTTAGAAAAATATTTTTCTTCATACCTAAATACCCTAATGACTTTTAATTTTTTTATTTCCCATCCAGTGTCTGGTATTCATAATGAAGTTCAACTATTTCAAATTAGCGTCGCATCGGATCCCGTTCAGGGGGAAACACTTTTAATTCAGGATTTTTTCCACACCTAAAATTAAAACCTGAAACATCTGATTAAAATAAGAGCAACTCCCTTTAGTACACCACTAACTTGTTTTCTTTGGTCATGGAAAAATAATTTTATAAGAAAAGTAGCTAGCTAGTAGTAATTAATATTATTCATGTGCTTTCATATACTTTGGCTAACAAAAACAAGTGGTTATTACAATAGAAAAAGAAAACAAAGAAACACAAAAACTCTAGAGAGAAAAAAAATGGCCTATTCTTGTATTTCCTCACTTATGCAAACTCTTAAGCAACTCTTGCAAGCTAAATCACCTTTGATTTGTGAAAGTTGTATACAACAACAACATGTTGAATCTTCTTATCAAAGTCTATGTACTCTTCAAGTTTTTCTTGAGGATACAACAAATGAAGCCAATGATATTGAAAATCTCAAGATTTTAGAAAATAAGATCAAAGATGTAGTCTACAAAGCAGAAGATAGAGTTGATTCATGCTTAACAAACATGATTTTAGCTCATAATGAAGACGATCGCGAAAAGGCTTGTAAATTCTTCAATGAAGAATTACAACAAGTTGAAACACAACTTGATTCTCTCAGAAAAGAAGTGATGGTGATCGAGTTTCACAAGCGTGGAAGCAAATTAACGGAGATAACAACAACTTCTTTCTCATCAACAGAGGAAACGACGTACGTTGGGATGAAAAAAGACTACAAAGCCATACTGAATTGCCTCAATGCCCAAACAAAAGAGTTAATAGTCATATCACTTATTGGCATGGGCGGTATAGGTAAGACAACTCTTGCTAGAAAAGTTTTTGATAATTCAATCATTCGTGATCGATTTGAGAAACATGCATGGGTCACCATATCTGAACAATATAATAAGAGACAAATGCTTCTTGAGGTTGCTTCTTCAATTAGTGGAGTCAACAATCGAGAAATGAGCAATGATGAATTGATGGTTATTGTGTATAGAAGTCTCAAGGGTAGGAGATTTCTAATCGTCATAGATGATCTTTGGAGTACTGAGGCTTGGGACCAAATGCGAAGAATATTTCAAAATGATAACAATAAAAGCCGAATTATACTAACCACTCGTCTCAAACATGTTGCTGATTATGCAAGCTCCCCTGATTTTCCTCCTCGCGAGGTGTCTTTTCTAAGTTTTAAAGATAGTTGGAAACTATTTACCAAAAAGCTATTCAGAAAAGATCGTTGTCCTCCAGAATTACGAAAGATAGGGAAGCACATCATACAACAATGTCAAGGATTACCTCTCTCGATTATTGTCATTGCTGGACTTCTTAGCAAGATAGACGTGACGTATGATAATTGGAAGAAAATTGAGGAAGATTTGAACTCATTTCATGGTTCTGTTTTAGAACAATGTCAAGCAATTCTGTGTTTGAGTTATAATTACTTGCCCCCATACTTGAAGGCGTGTTTTCTCTATATAGGAGGTTTTCCTGAAGATATGGAGATTCGTGTATCGAAGATGACGAGCTCATGGATAGCTGAGCAGTTCATTAAGGCAACAAGCGATACAAGGTTAGAAGTTGTGGCAGAGGAGTATGTGCAAGAGTTAATGGATAGGAGTTTAATTTTGGGTAAAACTCGAAAGCCTAATGGAAGATTCAAAACTTGCAAAATTCATGATCTTCTTAGGCAGTTGTGCATAAGAGAAGCACAAATTGAAAATGTAGTGCATTTCCCTTATAGTGATCTTGTTTCTACTTACTCACAAGACATAAATGATCGTAGACGTGTGATGATTCCTTTTCTGATTGATGACTATTTTATCGATCATCCAAGTCAAAGGAGTGGTAAGATTAGAACTCGCAGTTTGATCTTTATGGGAGGTGGTAGATCTTATCTAGTACCTGAAATGAATCACTGGCCTGATAGTATTTCAGAATTCAAGTTACTTAAGGTGTTGGATGCACGTGAAATTGGCTACGATTTCTCTCCTATAATACGTCAACTCGTGCATTTGAGGTATGTTGATGCAAGAATTGAGGATCCTTCTTCACTAGCCAAATTGTTCAATCTACAAACAATGATTGTCTATTCAAGGACAAATGTGCAGCTCCCCGCGGAGATTTGGACAATGTCACAGATAAAACATGTTGATATTGAACAAATGGATATGCCTAATCCTGTTAGTATTGGAGATCAACAAACTCAACCTTTGTTTCTGAATAACTTGCAAACACTTGCTCTCGATTCCTCGCCTTTTTTGGCAGAAATTCTAAAGAAAACACCAAATGTAGAGAAGTTAAAGATTAGAGGTGCTAATACATATAATGAGTGGTTTGATTTTGTTGATTGTCTCATTGATCTACAGAGGCTGGAAAAGCTAAGTATAACAGCATCAGATGACAACAGTCCATGCTTTCTGTCTAGTGCTTTTTACGCGCCTAATCTAAAGCATTTGAGATTAGGTTATACTTCATTGCCTTGGGAAGAAATGGATGTGCTTGCAAATTTACCAAATCTTGAGGTGCTTAAAGCAGATAGTGCATTCAACGGAACAAATTGGACACTGAATGAAGATATTGTGTTTCAAAAACTAAAATATCTACGAATTTGGAGTGCAGATGATCTAGAAAGATGGGAAGCAACTACTGATAGTTTCCCGATGCTTGAGCAACTAGTCCTTCAGCATCTCGATGAACTAGAGGAGATTCCGCAGAGTTTTGGAGAAATAATGACACTTAAATTAGTCCAAGTGAAATATTGCAATCCTGCAGTGGACAGTAGTGCAAGGAATATTTTAGAAGAGCAACAAGGCTGGGGAAATTGTGAGCTTCAAATTGAAATTGCTCCTTCGTTTCAATACGATCTTTGAGTGTACAACGCAGAAAACAGACCTATTAGATCAAGAATTGTATTATCTCAACGAAGAGCTAATGTTGATGAAGTTTCACAAGCGCAGAAGCAATTAGTACTTCCTCATATCAGTTGTATCGGTAAGACTACTCTTGCTAGAAAAATTTATGATAGACTCATTCATTCGTTATCATTATATGTCTGCTTTTGACTTAACACAGAGTTTAAGAAAGTAAAAGATACTTTTGAATCTGTGTGATTAACTTATAAGAATCACTTAAGAGGCAATTAGAACAAGAAGGAAGTTAATCAGCAATAACTTTTTTGTGATATCTATATGTATGTCCATTTGTTTAGATAATTAATTTGGTTGAACAAAAATGTTTAAGATAAAATTAGAATTATTTGTCCTAAATATAACATTTTAATTCATGTTGAGAGGCTAGATTTCACCAATAAGACAAACTATCCATAGACCACTCTGAAAAATAGCTAAACCATCAAATCCTTAACCATATACTATATATTTAGGCCTATTTCTATCCTTTTTAGAGTTAAAATTTAGTGTAATTTTTTTTCTTCTTAAAAACAAAATTAGAATGTCAACAAAAGATATAAGAGAAATAGAAGAAGGAAATTGTTCAAATTATACCAATAATGTTAGTGGAGATGATTCAAGTCTCTGTACTTCACCTGAAGTTGTCATTATTATTCAAAAGGTTTGCAAATTCCAAAAAAAAAAATTAAAATTAGAAATATATTCGACGATTTTTTTTTAATATTTTTTTTTATTATAGGTGATAGCAGAGGCGATAGGAACGTACTTTTTGATATTCGTAGGATGTGGTGCAGTGGCTGTGGATAAAACTTATGGTTCAGTAACATTTCCAGGAATATGTGTGGCATGGGGTTTAATTGTTATGGTCATGGTTTATTCTGTTGGACATATTTCTGGTGCACATTTTAATCCTGCAGTTACTATTGCCTTTGCACTCTTTAGACATTTTCCTGTCAAACAGGTTTAATTAAATTTGTTCTTTCATATCTCCTTCCCTTTTTAAATTTCATCGTCGCGTGTCAAAATAAAATATTAATGATTCATATAATCGATTCTGATTGACTTGAGATTATGTCATAGAGTTTATCGTTGGTGTGGTTGAAATGTCTATGTTTAATAGGGTGTTTGATGAACCTTACGATAAATACAAAAGGACTTATAAGTCATAAGTTAGGCATATCTAACTTATGATTTCACACATTTTCTACCATTTATTTCTAATATTTGAAATACTCTTCCTCAAACACAATTTTTAAAATTATTTTTCTATTATATTTTGGTCATTCTTTTAAAAAAAAAATGGAAACACTTTTAAATGATATTACTTTCTTATCAATACATCCAAGGACATTTCAATTATATAATATTTTTAAAAAAGTGTAACACTGACATTTTATCAGCTTCAACATTTCTATTTAAACAACACTACATTTAAGTGGTTTGCAACACTAGCTACTTTTAATATATCAAAAATATTAATAACAATAGTTAATTAGTTGCCGTTAAGTATGTATTTCTAGAGGTATTTAGCGCTCTTTGTAAATGTTTCTAAAATCTATAGCAACATTAGATCTAATGTCAAATAACTAATATCGATAAAAGTTTTATCACATGTACATATTTATTATCGATAAAAGCTGTTTTTACCCTACTCTAAATTTGGTTTGTTGTGTGTATTTTTTAGGTGCCATTATACATCATGGCACAAATGGTTGGGGCAATTCTTGGAAGTGGAACATTGTACTTGTTGTTGGATTTGAAAACACAAGCATTTTTTGGAACAACACCAGTGGGAACAAATCTTCAATCTTTGATTCTTGAATTCATAATTTCTTACCTATTAATGTTTGTCATTTCTGGTGTTGCCACTGATAATAGATCAGTAAGTAATTTATTTATTTTTTAAATTTATATGAATTGTTTTAATTAAATTTGAGGTTGATAAATACTATTTATTAATTTTGTAACAGATTGGAGAGCTAGCAGGAATTGCTATTGGAATGACAATACTCCTAAATGTTTTGATTGCAGGGTAAATTGTTTATTATTTATTTGTCCTAAAAAATTCTTTTTTCTTTCACTATGGAACAAAAAATAAAAAGATTTTATCCATTTATTTTGAAAACTTTAAAGTTGACTTATAAACATTTTCAACATATAGCTTGAGGGGAAAAGAGTTTGTGTACAATTATAGGTGATTTTTGGAGAAACGGTAAAATTATCTTTTGTGTTATTTACAAGTCTACAGTACACTTCTTTGGAATGCAATTTTTGAAACAGTTATGTATCATGTATAAATTATATCAAGGCATGACATACGAGTAAGTTACTACGCAATAACCACCTAGGAGAGTGGTGGGACAGATGAAATCCAAATACACCCTTAGATCGTAACTAGAGATCCTAGATTCGATTCTGGAGAAATTTTAACAGAGAGCATTTTCCTTTACGTCATCAGAGAAAAACTTGTGCTATAGAACATATTATCTCACTCATTTCCCCCGAACCAAATCTTTAGAAAAATGCAGATTCTTACTAAAATAGTGAAAGACTTCCTAATTTTTTCGTATGAAAACATTAGAGTACTGTTGATTTTCTCTCACCAATTCATCAAAATACCTATAAAAACAAGCTCTAAATTTAGTAACTTGTTAGTAGTGCAAGGCCATATACAACTCTAATCTAAATTAATCAAGTCAGCGTGTTTTACATTGAATAGATAAAGTTAAATAGTAGTAGAAGTTAACCGATACAAGCATTTCTTTTCTCCACCCCACCCCAACCTCGGACCAATAGTGTTTTCATTTCTCCTCGAACATGACTCGAACCTTCAACCTAACCTATACAAATACAATTGGGCTTTACTACAAATTCTAAAGGCCCATCTTTAAAAACTTTTTTTTTTGCAGGCCAGTATCAGGAGCATCAATGAACCCAGCAAGAAGTATTGGGCCAGCAATTGTGATGCATCATTATAAAGGGCTTTGGGTTTACATAATTGGGCCTATATTAGGAACAATATGTGGTGCTTTCACATATAACCTAATTAGGTTTACAGAAAAACCACTTAGAGAATTAACTCTTACTAAAACTTCAACATTTCTTAAGAGCATGTCAAGAAAATAATTAATTTTCATTTATCTTTATCTTAATTAATTATAAAAAAAATTCTCTGAGCCCTGTGGCTTAAAATATAATTAAGCTACTAGTGACTTGTTAATAGAAATAAAATTAATTATTAGTAAAAAAATAAATAGAATTATTGGAAAGTTTTGAAGTATACAAGTAACAATTTTCTTTTAATTTTATTTATTGGGTGTATAAAACCTTAGTTTTTTTTTTGTTCAAATGTAAGATACTGAAATTGAATTGATCTCCTTGTATAGTTTCTTTTTACTTAATTCATTTTATTTTTCTTTCTTCTTTTATGTAGTATTTTAATTTTTTGAATAAAAAAAAAGAAAAAGAAATTATTTTTTTGAATTTTGGGAAGATATGTTTATTATAGCTATAACTTATACAGTACATGACTCTAATAGGTAGATATAAAAAACTCGTACGTTAAATTAAGACAGATATATCTCGTGTTTTTTATTTCATTCTTTTGAAATTCATTCACTACAATACTGATTCTGAATCAGCTTTATTTTAAATATAATTTGAAGCATGACACTTTTTACTTTAACATGGAACTTAAATATAAATATTTTCGACATTATTTTTCAAAAAATAAAAGATCTATGTAGTTAATGAGTCTCACAGGATGTTTGTGTTCATTGAAAGAATTTTCACGCCGCTGTCAGTAATTTTTATATTTACTTTCTTTATATAATCAGAGACGGAGTCAATTAGTAATTTAAATTTATAATTTTAGCGTAAAAAATGATGTTACGATTACTTCTTATCATTGAATCGTTAATTAATTTCTTAAGGGTTCACATTATTTAAACCTTTTAATATAAATATATGAGAAGATAATTATTAAATTAATTCATTTAAACTTATAAACACCAACTAAGTCTAATTCTCAATATAATACACATTTAATCCCATGCCATGAATAGAGAAAAAGATTATAATTACGTAAACAGTTTTGTAGCTTTTGTCCTGAATATAATCATGTGCCACGAAGTTTAGGTAATAATAATTATTGTTTAGTAATAATAATAAAATAAATAAAAGTGTAACACATGGGAGTCACATGAATTTTTGTAACTTTCACATGCATATGACCTCCAATATATATCTTCTAACCGTTAATTTAAACATTATAATTATTTAAAGCATATATATAATGTTTTAGTTTTGATATGGGTAGACAGAGTATTTTTATTAGCTTTTTTTATATTTATATATATATAATAAAGTAAAAATTTATATAGTCAATTAATTGAGCTAACACAACGTACGCCTTAGATGTTAATTTTATTTTTTTTTTTGGTTTTTAAAACTTTTTTACTTCAAATTATATTTTTTGTTGTTGATATAATAACATTTCTCAAATTATAATACATTTTTCTTCATTATTATTAGTTATTAATATACTTCTCACATAAAAATCAGATTTAATATATATATATATATGTCGAAGGTTAGTTATTAAAAATCTATTTACAAAATATCATTGAAAATTTTATTTTTTATTTATCTTTTTTTAATAATAAAATTATAATATTAAATATACATAAAATTACGCCTCGTAAAACCTATATTCTATTTTTAAAATTTATATTTTATCCCGTACTAAATAATACGCCTCGCCTCATGCCTTAAAACACTGATATATATTATTAACCAAGTCAAGTACTCATGTCTCTATCCATGCAATTTGCATGCACCGACCTGAAAAGTCCACTTATATTTATTATCTTTGCATTTTATTTTTGGGGTTCTTTTAATTATTATATTTTTCCATAGAAAAAAATAAAATAATAATGTAGTCAATTTCACCAAAAATGTGGAGGAGTTTTCTTGGATTCTAGTTATGTTACAAGGCCACATGGGTGTGGGGCTAATATACCCCAAACCATTTTATTTAATTAATTAAATTATGGTATAATAATTTTTTTTTTTTTTTTTTTTTGCTTATAGAGGTTTCTCTTCTCCTTCTTGAAACATCTTTTTTTTATTTTATTTTAATATTATCTATTCATTTTTTTTAGTGATTTGAAAAACTTATCTTTGGTTCAGAAGAACAAATTAAATGTAGGTGGACAGTAGTAGGTCAATACAAATTCTTAATGTTAAAGAGTTCCAATGCATAGAATATATAAGATGTGATTATTATTATATGCCTTTTGCATGGCATATGTTAGGTACAATATGTTGCAACAAAACAATATTTGGGAATTATGGTCAATTCAAAGAGTTTATTTTACTATTACTTAATTAGATATTTCGAGTTTAAATTTATAATTTATTTTTTTAAAAAATGGAAATTGCTTTTTTTTAAAATTGGACTTATACAATGAAAATTTAAATATATTTAATTATATAAATATTTTTGTCATATTTATTAGTTTTTATAGTTAGAAAATAATTTTATATTATTTCAATGAATAATAATTTTATATCAGATTTCAAGTCAGATACAATTAGCACATGTATTTTTGTTCTTAGATATACTTAAATAAGGAGAGGGGTGAGTGAAAGAAGGATCAAGCAAGATAGTTTATGCCATTTCAGATACGCACAAATCACACTAAATACATATATTTGTGATATTTATACAAAGACAAAGGCTAGCGAGAAAGAAGAGAGGCAAGTAAAGGAGTCAAACATAACTGTATCGAGAACAAATTACACATAATTTTAACTTCCGTAATAGCTCCACCCCAATTAAATTTCATTCATTGTAAATTATTTTTCAAAATATATGTCATTAGTTAGGGATAAGTATAAACATATTCAAGAAGATAACTTTATTTTTAATAATGTTTTTGCCATATCAATTGCATTTCCTAATCTTTCCCAACATATAAATATAAAACTACATACAAAAAGGAAAGAAACAAAGAAGAAAAAACAGAAATTAGAGCAAAAATATATCATCTATAAATAATCCAAAAAAAAAAACAAGATTTTTTTACATAATTCCAACTTTCTAAAAATTTAGTAGACAAACTATGCCAACTAATATATACCCCTCTAATTATGTCACTCGTGGATTTCATTTTTTTATCCATAAAATAAAATGAATAAGCCACTTATATTGACTCTTTTTGTTTTCAATATTCACTTTTTCTACTTTTTAGCTTAGGGACATTAATAAAAAACAAATAGAGAAATGAACTTTAATAATTGAGTTTTTTTTAAAAAAAAAATTCTTTTTCTAGACATAATTCCATGGGCCAAATTATTTTGCACGAGGAACACTTTTTAGTTTATTTTGTTTTCAAAATTAATTTCTCTTATAATATGAATTTAGTGGATCACAAGTTCATTCTCTAATCAAAGTGAGATTTTAATTTACTATAATACCTCCAACGACAAATCAAAATATAATTAAAGCGTGAATTAGGAATTAAATAAAAACTAAAACGAATCTAATATCACGTAATTAAATATGACATATAAACAGATCATCAAAGAGAGATATGTAATGACATAGATAATATTGTCGCCACACATGTTTAGTGACAACCGAGTTAATGTCATTATGTCAATAGATTCATAGTTGCTAAAGTCTTTGATTATAAATACTCATATTTATTATTACCTCTAAATATTATAAAATGGCGATTACCACTAAACTATTTTCACTAAATCTTCTTCGTTACAATGTTATTTCCAACCAATATGAAATTTTACAAACTTTACCCCAACATAAAACTTTCAAACAAATATAAATTAATCAAATTCAAATAAAATATTGAATATTACAAAGAATTAAGTGAAAGAAAAAGTATTCGCAAATAAAAATAAACTTAATTCAACTATAAAAAAAATCACCTAAAATTCAACATGTCGGCAATAATGAAACAAGCACATGCACAATTTTCAAGAAAAACTATGAATTGTAAATTAATGTAATGATACTCTAATTTGTTTGTCTTCTTTTGTAATTGTCTTTTTGTGTGATCACAAAAATAAAATGTGATGTTTGTACTAAACTATATAATAAAATGATGATACTTAAATATGATGTTGTGTTTTGTTTTTGAGTTTGCAAAAATTAGGCTTACAAAATATATAAGAGAAAGTCATATGTGAATCAAATTAAATAAAAGTGAACCTTGGCTTGAAGAGTCAAAGAATATTATATCTTCCTGTCTTAATTTATATGAGTTAGTCTGACTTAATACAAAATTTAAAAGAAAAATATTATTAAAATTTATGATTTAAAATAAATTATTGATATTTCATACATGTGAAACCTATAAATAATTTCATTAAACATTTATATTTTAAAATTAAATTGTTATACTAAATATATAAATATATCATTCTTTTTGTAATTGACTAAAATAATGTAAGTTATATAAACTGTGTCTGTCTGTTGTTATGTTTTTCCTAAGTACTCATCAAGGACTTATCTAAGATATTATTTCTAGTTCATACGATCAGTACAAACTCACTTATTAAATTACATTAATTATATTATTGTTATTATTATTGTCTAAATACGTTCAATTTAATTAATTACAATATGCATGGACCTCACAGGATTTTAATTACTATGAGTGCACCAATAAATCAAAGCTCAATTAATTATGAGCAGCTGTCTCTATGAATTAATAATTAAATCTAATCAATATTCAATAAATAATTAATTATCTTTATTGCTTGTCAACATGTTATGAAGTCCAAATCAGTAGGGATCCTCTGGTTTAACATAACCAACCTAACATAAATATAATGTTAGACAATCACACATCATAATTTATAATATTTAAATTTTAAATTCGTTTCAAAATAAGTTTACTTTTCTTTTTTTAAACTGAGAAAGAAGAAAGAAGGATTGAGTCTAATGCAGATGTGTTGCTTTAGATTTATCGAGTTGGTTGTTGCTTCTTATCTTTTTTCGACGATCTTGATATTGAGATATTATTAATAATATAACTTACTTGTCTTGATTCTTATTTAACTGAATCAACCTAATATAAATATAATATTAGACAATGACACGTCATAATTATATTATATAATTCTAAATTCGTTTCTGAACTACGTACACGATTATATTCCTTTCTTTATTCACCATACATGAGAAATTCAAAATTGATAAATCTCATCCCATTCTTTGCTTTTTACCAAAATCACAATTTATCCTTTTTTAGTAAAAAAAAAGTATCACTAAGATGACAATAAAAAGGAATTATGGAAATTAATGGATATAATTACCCCACACCTTTTTTTCCATAAACTAATAAAATTTTAAAATGCATTACTAAAAATGTGATTCTACCTTTATGTCTCAAAAGATTATCCTAATAATAGTACTTTTCAATAATGCAAATCAACATCTCTCTTATCCCAAATAAGATCATAATAATACAACCCCTCCCCCACTTTTTATTTCCTTTTTAGCATTTAATTAATTTTCTATACAAAAAAAAAATCAACAAATCCTTTACCAATTTATTTTTTCAAAAAGGAAAATTTATGTTATCCACATAAATGGCTCCACCATTACAAAAGCTATTAATCATACGATTCATCATTTCTACCACATATTTGAAGATCTAATTAGTCAATTATTATCCTCCTTTATTATTTTAAAAGTATAAATTTTTCACTTTAACTTTTTGATCCATGTTTATGGAAGTAGTCGATCAAATTCATTATTTATTTTTGAGTTAAGAGTTTAAAATATATTTGAAGTATTTTAATTTTTTTGAATCTCATATATGAGATATTACCAAATATTTCTTGAAATGCATTAATACTACATATGATTGTTTACTTCTCATATCTAAAATTTTAGGTATGAAACTTAAATAACTGACAATTTAATTATATTTCAATAATTATATTTCGGGTAAAATCTCACAAATCTAATAGCACGCAAACTCCTATATATTTTGGGTGTGTTTTTAATTTTCTCTCATATTTTTCTATTTCGAAATATATATATATATATATCTATATATATATATATATATATAGATAAACCGATTATTTTTAATATGAAGTAGTTGAACGAGCATTATTTAATTATTTTTCATTTTTCATTTAATGTTTGATATTTATATTATAGTTCAATTATTTTAATATTACACCACATAGGAGTCTATTTCGAGAAACGTACTTCCTATCTCCGTATCTCATGTCTGAAACTCGAGATCTCTGATTAATATCCGTTATTTAGGTTAAGGGTAAGGGTGAAAAGACACGTGGAAGAGGCTGACCTAATTCCTGACCGTCTGATCTAATAAATGGAGGGACCAGACCATAACGATTAGGTGGGGTAGGTTTAATGTGGGACCCATGTTACACGTGGGCCAATAGGAAGAAGTAGACAAAAAGGGGAACACAAGCACATGATTACTGATGTACCCCCACAAGCACTGGATCATAAAGTTTTTTCATAAATTGCACGTTTCCTCCTCCTAGTTTTCTAATATTACACATTTCTTCCTTTTGTTTAAATATAATATAAATTATACGAATACATCCTTTTAATGTATAATTAAATTTCTCTAAAATAAAATTATTTATATTAATATTATTTAAATTAAATTAAATGCTATTAGGAGAATTTAATTGTTATAATACAATGTTATAAAAATGATTATTTTCAAAATATCTAAGATGAAATTAAAAATATAACATAAAATAAAAAGAGATTTTTTTTCTCAAAATAACGACATTTGAGTTACATTAAGGTTGAACTAAGATTTAATATAAGGAAAAGAAAAATATAGAAAAATGAATTAAGAAAGAGTATAATTGTCTTCCTTTATCCAATTATTTTCCAACCAAAAATAAATAAAAATAAGTGACCAAAAATACGTTTTTTTAAAATTGGTAATTCAAAATTAAAATTGTGTTTGACTACACATTTAAAAGTAGATTATAAAATTTATCTTTAAATATTTGTTTGACCGTCAAATTTAATTTTTAAATATTTTCAAATTCAAATATAATTTCAAAATTTTAAAATCACAACTTTTTAAAAAATTTCAAAATTTCACATTTTAAATTTCAAATTTTAACTTTAAAATCTAAAATCAAACACAAATTTACATTTTCAAAGTAGATTAAAAAAATTTATCTTTTGACCATAATATTTGGTCTTTAAATATTTTCAAGATATTCAATTTTTAAAATTTAATTTTAACTTAAAAATTTATAGTCAAAATTTTTTTGACCATAATATTTGGTCTTTATATTTTCAAAATATTCAACTTTTAAAATTTAATTTTAACTTAAAAATTTATAGTCAAACGCGAACTAAACGAAGATTTACATGCCAATTGAGACGGTATATTTCGCAATATTGTCAAACTAGAAGGATGTATCTGCAATTTGATTAGATTTAAGATCTAAATAATCACAAAACTAATTAATTATTTCCCATAAATGAAAAATATTTAATTAGACATTTTTTCAACAATTCATGTTCACTCCATTTAACTACCTTCTTCAAAGCAAAGTAGCGATTCTTCTGTACTCAGACACGTTTTCTTTCACATTTATTTCTCTTTTTTTCTCAAAGGAATCATCTCAATTTTGCTTCTTCTTCAACCCCTTTTCAGGATTCTGTCTTTTCTCCTTAAAAAACTGTAATTTTCTTGATTTTTCAATCTGTAGAACTTCATTTTTGGTCCATTTTTTTTATGATGTTTATGTATGGAATAGTGTAAAGATTTCATTTTTAATGATGTTTATGTATGAAATAGTGAAAAGATTTCACTTTTAAGTGATGGGGTGTTGATTTTTTTTTTTGCTTCTGTACAGAATTTCAAGATTTGGGAAATGCAGATGATATCTATGGAGGTGGTGTAAAAAGGATCAGTTTTTTTGAAATGGCTGGTGATATTGAAGAACCCTTTAGTCATAGAATTCAGGTAAAGTTTTTTTTTTTTTTTTAGAAAAAAAATTATTATGGATCTTACTCTTTGTTTACTGTGATATATATTTGGTTAAAGTTTTGTTTTCAAATGTATTATACTCATGAATTTGGTAGGAAGATTTGTGTTCTTGTGGTTTTAGTTGATTGGGAATGAAAAAGGTGGAATCTTTATTTGATTGGTAATTCTGGAGATTGTATTTTAGTATTAATTTATCTGTTATAGGTGTTGAATATGATTAATTTATGAGTAAAGAAGATGTATATAATCAGTTTTTGTGAATTAAATTTGGATGCTTTTCTAAGCGGTTACTGAATTTCTAGTAGTTTCATTTTTTGTTTTTTATTGACTTGAAAACTCATGGTTGCTATGTTGCTTGTATACTTCAAAAGTGTCAATAGTGTTGTGTCGGATTTTTCAAAAGTAGTGTATTTTAGGAAAGTCAGACATGGATGCAGGATCGAAAGTGAAGAGTCTTGTGCCTCCCTTTTTTTACTTGCTTCTTCTTCAATGAGGAATGGAATGAATTCTGTTGCCTGCTTTTTCGCGTGTGGTTGTAAGATCTTGCTTTCTGTTCGAAATTGTGTATGTTGCTTACTTGTATAATAGTGCTGAAAGAGTGATTGGGAAGCATTCTCCTTGCCCTCTTCGGGTTAGTTATGGATCCATATAACTTCTATGAGATCAGATTAAATGCTGGAATGCATGTTTATTCATTGATTGAAGTTTGTTACAATGAACTTTTAGTGCAAATGATTTTGGAGAGTTTCGACGTTTCATATAATTGGTCGTATAAGCATGTTAGGATATACTACTTGAGACGTTTCTAATTAGACCATTAAGGGAAAGTGAAAATTTTCCAATAGAACTAAATCTATGAGGCTTTTTTACTTGATATATGATATGATTACTAATTACATAGTTTTGCATCCTGATCTTAATTTACTTACCATAATTGACAGGCTGATTCATGGCAATCGGGATCTATCTCATTCGGTAGATTTGAGAATGAAAGTTTATGTTGGGAGAGGAGGTCTTCTTTTACACATAACAGGTATCTTGAAGAGGTTGAGAAATACTCCAAGCCAGGTTCTGTAACTGAGAAGAAAGCATATTTTGAGGCACGTCTTAGAAAGAAGGCACTTCTACGCCAGAGTTCATCAGAGTGGCAGAATGGGACCGAATCTCAAGCTAGTGAAAATGACGGCAATGAGAATACAAGTTATGAGGGGGACTTTGAGCATGTTAATGAGATTGGCCATTCGGCACACTTTGTTGAAAATCATGATAGATCAGCCAATTTACTGGAGAATGAAAAGTATCAAGCTAGTGAAACTGATGTCATTGAAAATGAAGGCTACGCGGGGGACTTTGAGCATGTTAACGAAGTCGACCATTCTGCACGCTTTGATGAAACTATTGATAGATCAATACATTTATTGAAGAATGGAAAGTATCAAGCTGAGAACACAGGTTATGATGGTGACTTTGAGCGAGTGAATGAGGTTGGTCATTCTACACGCTTTGAGGAGAGTTTTGATGGATCTCACAACGGAGACATCGAAGTCACAGAATGTGATGGAGTAGATGGTATAATTCTCCATTCTGGACCCCAGACTGAACTAGCTGCTACCTATTGTTCTGATGTTCTTCAAAGTGTTCCTGAACATATGGAAGCTGAAGCAAATTTTCATCTCAATGCTGGAAATTCAGCTTTTGATGATGATCCTAAAACTGAGATTGAAGTAAAAGGGAAACTAGAGGGCCAAGAGAGCAGTATGGAGTTTTCATCGAACTCCGTTGATCTATCCTCTAATGCTCACACCACTGAGAAAGATGGTAGTGTTAGTTCAGAACCTCGACGAAGTTCATCTTCAAAGGTAGACCTCTTTTTAGCATTTGTGATTATTAATCTTCAGTTATTACATCAGTTGCCCATCTTGCTTGCTGACTGTAGTAAGCTATTATAAATTATAGCATTTTGTAGTCTTATTCGAGAGCAGAAATTTCGCCCCTTTATGTAGTCTGTCTTGTGCTCAAAATGCAGGTGAGGACTGCATCTCAATCTAGAGACACAAAAGCTAGGATGTTGCCCCAAGTTAGTGTTGCTAGTGGCAAGGGGACAATCTCAAAACAAGCATATAAAGACATACCAAGTAAACCAAATAGAAGGCATAGTGATGTTTCCTTCACAAGAAGAGGAGAAAAGCCCAGATTGGACGCTCCTGGCGCTCTTTTGCGTTCAACAGCAAGAATGCCAAAACCAGAGGTTTGTATCAGATTAAGGCTTAGTGTTATCTTCAAATTTTAAGGCAGATGAGTTAACTTGCTATTTTCAACGCCGTGGAGACTATTCTTCAGTAATTCTTAAATTAATTATCTTCGAATCTATCGTAACCAATTCCCTGCCTTATACAGGTTTGTTCGGGTTCAAAAGCCAATGTAATTAATCAACAGAAAAGGTATGCTTGATAATCATTTCTTCCATATGGAAAGTTTAGGATATTTTTGCCGCACCGATTCATCCTAATGTTTCCAATCTTGTTTATTATTGAATGATTTAGCACCGAACAGCAGCCTAAAGCAAGAAAGGCTGCCGCTTCTCGTGCTTCCAGTACAGAGAAAGTTAGCCATAGAGTACATCAAAGTGTAAACAGGTATATATGGTGGGAAAATTGTGATCTTTTAACTCCATATTGTGTTCATAAACATTTGTCTTATACATATTATTGTTGTACCAGGGATAAGCAGAGTGTAAATTCATGTAAGCCAGACATGAAACAGAATGGATCTGGTTTCCTTTTCAAAAGTGAAGAGCGCGCCAAGAAAAGGAAAGAGGTAAGGACCGGTTTCTTGTGTCTATTCGATGAAGTTTAAAATTCATATGTAACCTAAATAAAGTTTTTGATATTGATTTCAGTTCCTTATGAAGTTAGAGGAGAAAATGCATGCAGTAGAGGCAGAAAAACATCAGCTCCAAGCAAGAACTCAGGTAATAAAGTCGGGCAATGATTCTTGTGACTGTTGGAAACAGGTTTTAGATTGATTTAGAGAATCATTAGGCGGCTTTCTGTCGAGGCTAGCTCTAAAATGTCATTGGGATATATTCTGTTATATTTTCTTTTATTTACTTCCATCTGTTTAGACTTGTAATATATATCATTTGCAACTATGAGTTTGATGAAGTTTTTTGTTGATCGGTAACCATGATTAATGACATTTTGATTTTCTTTATGATACCTATAGGTAAAGAAAGAAGCAGAGTTAAAACAGCTACGGAGAAATCTCAATTTCAAAGCAACTCCCATGCCTGCCTTCTACCATGAACCTGGTCGTCGGTCAGACGGAAACAAGGTATTAACAAGTGACAGATAATGAGAATGTTCAGAGTCCCAATACTCAGCTTTCTGTTTCTCAACTGTATTCTTCTCTTGTTTTCTGTTTTCTTATATTGAAAACTAGGATGCTTACAAAACCACACTGTTTAGCATATCATTCTCATTAGAAAGTAATACTAAGAAAATATGTTTACAAGCTGTTTTACTGGTTATAGTATAAGCCATTGATCAAGATTCAAGGGAAACGTTGACACTAAAGGATGGAATAGACTTGTTACCTCGGTCTTCTGATTATGATTGCCTTTAGGGCCCGTGAAAAGCAGCATACTTTCTTGCTTCTCGTAGAGCGGTTTCTTAGTGCGCCAGCCATTAATTTCCGGAATGGCATGGTTGGAAACTTTTCACTTTTTAACACACTCTGAAGACCGAAAGTTAAATGTGTTAGGAATGTTACACTTTCATATGGATGCAAGTAATATGAGAAAAATGTCTTACTAGTTATCTGTCACTCTCTTTGTTTACGAGTGTCTGCACTTGTCCATCAGTTAGTCTTCATCCTTGTCCTTCTAATAATTGATAGAACAAATCGTATAACTTGCTTCGTTGATTAATTTTTCAGGAGTCTAAATCAAGTAAATCACAAAGCAGACCTTCGACTTCAGGGGCTAGAGTTACTAGTGTAACAGAGAACACTGTTCCTTGTTCCACTAGTGAACATCTAATCATGGCTGATTCACCACAGGTTTCAGAAGTAACCAATCATCCTTCAGCAGAGTTATCTGACAGCAGCGTCCCGTCTTCAGTTCGAACAAACAAAACGTCCTGGCAGACGCGATCAAATAGAACAGTCGCTCCAAAGAGAGAGCAAGAGAAAAAGCAGGTACTGAATTCTCCAAGACCGAGAACAGCAGATACAATCAAGGGAAACAAGGGCTTCAAAGCTGAAGAGAAAACAAAGGTGGTTGCGCGAAGATCAATAGGAAACGATGCAATGAGAAAAGATATTAGAAGTATCGATTTGAGCCGTAGTACAAGAGTGGGACGTTTAGCTGTTGGTGTTGCTTCCTAGATGCATCAGCTTCTACGTCATTTAAGACTCGTTGGATCAAGTATGAAGGTAACATCATGAATTTGCTAAGTCAGATTGTACTGTGTGAATTCTCTCATATTCTCAATATAGAAAACGCGATGGATCTTGTATCCGAGACGATATACTTAGTGTGTAGGTTATAGCATATCTAGGTTAGCATTTCTGCTAGATATGCTGTATGTAATTATTCCTAGTTGGGATAGTTAATAATTATGAACCTCTTTAAGTCAAGTTCTTGAAATACCATCAATGCTGTGCTATTAAAGCTATATACTCACTTTGAGTAAAATGTTAAGTTGCAGTGTTTCTGCCAATGTTTTAATACAGAAATCTCTCTTTTGATCAAACGTTTCAAAGATTGGTATAGCATTATAAGTTATGCAACTTAGTAAGATTTGTATATCTGTGAAAAATAGTTTCGGTGCACTAAGCTTGCACTAAATACGGGGTTCTATAAGGGCTAGACTATAAGGGTCTCTAGGGCACTAAGTTTTCGCTACATGTTGGATACATAGTCTTATTCTGCATTTCTGCGAGAGGAATAGTAAAAGTCGGGAATATTGTTGAAAGGCATATCTTTCTAATCTGATCGACTACCTGAAGATCGTGTTGAACTGAGTGAACATTTCGTTTAAAAGGTCTAAACATGCTATCGAAATAACATATTTATTTATTCATCGATCGTTTATATCATTATCTTTCCTCCCCCACCACTGTTGGTTGTTGATTGGTATCTCTCATAAGGACTAGTCACTAAAGCACAGCCGTTCATTTATTCTAATTAAATATATATACTTAACAATATACTATTAACTTATATTATTGCCTAATGACTAAAAAGTCACCATCAAAAACAAATAATCAAATCAATTCATGCCATAATTTGAGATTAATTAACATCATATATTTGCTAATTTATCAAGTCTTTAATTAATTGCAAACCATAGAGTTAAAACGAATATTATATGAGATTGTGACATTATTAACATCCTAAGCTACTAGACAAAATATCACTCTCTTTTGATGGCCAAATAAATTAAATCTCTCACAGCCTGTTATTAATTTGTGTTTTATTTCTTCAAATCATTAATTTCTCACTAATGCCCAAAACATGCTAAAAAATAGACAGAAATTTGTGGTATTTTTTGTCTTTTATTGTGTTTCTAGGTCATCATATATATATATATATATGCCTTAAAATGTAATGAGTTTTTTATCTTTGTCAAAATAAGGTTAATATTTGCATACAGACCATTTTCTTTATATCTTACTTATCAAATTACACTATATATGCTCGATCATTGGTATATAATGTTAAAGAAGTTACTGCCATGTGATCATGAGGTCACAAATTCAAGCCTTGAAAACAGCCTCTGACAGAAATATAAGATAAGAGTGTATACAGTAGATTTTTTCTCTGAATCTTACGTATGACGAAAACTTTAATACACCAGACTGTCTTTTATGTCATAGAAGGTTACTTGTTTTATTTTTTTTATTAACTAAACAAAACACAAAATAAACCAAAGAAAACAACAAAAAAGGTGGTGTGATTGAAGAAATTAAAAGGCAAAAGGAAGTGATGCAAGTAGCATGAATTTTTGGGCTAAGTTAGTTGTCAATTGTCATGATAGTGAAGGAGAAGGCACTTGTTCAAAAGAGAGATCAAAATTAGGTGGGGGTCATGTGTGATAGAATAGATGAAATTCCTTCATAATTAACTCAAAATTTTAAATTTTAATATAAATGAATTTTTTTAAATAAAAAAATTATTTAAAATTAATCGAATCAGTAATTTATAAATTTTAGATAATACTAGCTAAATATAACCGAGAGGGATAAGACGCTTAATATTGACCTCATTACTAGAAAGGTCCAAGTATCCTTTTGATTTTTATGTTTATGCAAATATCCGTAATATGCCTTCTTATAATACAAAATCAACGAGTTATTACGAAAAATACAACAAATGAAGAACGATATAGAAGAATCTAATCACCAAACATAAAAAGCCAAGACTCTTGAAAACTTAAATTTTTGCCTTCCTATTACTTATTTTAAGGTTTAATTATTTCGAATTTACACGAAAATAAAACACTTCTTGCTAAAAGTAATTATAATTTCTAACTTAAAAACCTTAAATGAAAGATGAAAAAAGTTATTTATTAACACATAAATCTTACTTGATTTAAAAAAAAACTATAATACATAAATATACACTTAAATTTAATTTTAGTTGATATATATATCTAAACACATCAACTCAACAAATAACCAAAAACTTCAACTCGTTTCTAGTGTATCTCATAAACACCTCACTCTAACACAATGCGTAATTATTTAAGGTGTCTTTCGTAATTGCTTTTTAAGTTTGAATGTTTTAACTTAAACACAATCGATTGTCAGCTGAGAGCGTTTGTTATTAAAGAAGAAAGAAGAGAAGTCTCCCTTTTTGTGCAATATAAAAATCAAGAAACAGAGGAGGATAAAAATTGAAATTGATGATGATCATTAATTAGACATTAAAATCCACATGTTTTCCACTACTAATTACATCAAAATTCACTTGCACATAGATTTAATGAAAAAAAAAAGCAGCCAAAATTAGACAAAAAATATTCCTATTACTAATAAACTAATCATCTTTTTGGATGTGATTCTTGATGATGAAGATTGATCCGAATGAGGAGGTTTTCTATAATAAAATGGGAACCAAGGGACAATTGGTTCTGGTGGTGGTGGTGCTTCACCGTTAGCATAATCATCAGGTGGAGAATTCAGATAAGGGATGTTGTTGTAACCAGATGGTGGTGGTTGATAGGTGGTTGAGGGTGGATTTGGGACATAGCCACCTGGTGGGGTTGTGGTGGCCGGAGGAGGGTTGTTTCCGGTGGGAGGAGGATAACAAGGATAAGCACATTCTTGGGGTGTGATTCTTGCTGGAAAGTTGAGGAGGAGTGTTAGTAGTGGAAGAAGATATATTAGTGTGAATTTAGAAGCCATGTTTTGTGTTTTTTTTTGTAGAAAGAAATGGAAGGGCAAATGAAGAAAAAGGTATTAAGATAATGAAGTAGAGGTTTGAGTTAATTTGTGGGGTGGGGTCAAGATTAAAGACAAAAATGAAAGGAAAAAGGGCTATTAAGGAATGAAGTAGAGATTGAGTTTGAGGGGTTTGCTTAAGATGAAAGAAAAAGGCAAAAAAAGATGCAAAAGTATGGAACAAAAGCAAGAGTTTTTAGGCCACTTTGTATAGTATATCTTTTGATAAATTAGGTGGGAGAATCAAGAATATTTTTTATTTTTTTGTGTTATTTATGTAAATATTAGGTGGCTCAAGTAATTTTAAAATAAGAATTTGTTAAGATAGTATCTTTTTTGGTGAATATATAGGTTATAATAAGATTAAAAAAAAAAATTGATGATAAGATTAGGTATAGGAATGTTTTCACCACTCTCTAAGGGAAACTTCATAGCTTAGTAGTGGTCAAAATATGACTACTCTCTGGAGCCCTCAAACATATTAAAATTCATAAATAAGTCTCTTTTTGATTTATAAAATTAAAATAAGCTATTGTTGTAAAGGTAAAAATTTTATAAGCAAAATTTAAAAATATTATAAAAAGATTTCAAGTTTCATAATAATAATAATAGCAATTTTTCAATTATATGACTGAAACATGATTATCGCGTATTGAAAAAATACGTTTATTCAGTTGTTCAGAAAGTTATACCTAGCACCTAAAATTTGATATTATTGAATTGATAATAAATTTTACTGGATAACAAATCTTCCTATGTTATTCAATTATTAACATTTTTTGGTGACGAGACAACCTTTAATATTTATTTTATCTATTTATCTCGTTAAAGTGTTCACTAATTTTGTCAAATAACCAATTTTTACCCTATGCTAATCAATTATTCACATTTTTTTTTACCAAACATGACACTATGTTCAATCTACCTATATTGCTATTGCTCCTTTATAGTATTATATCAAATTAATGTTACTTTTTGACTCACCTTTTATCATAAATAAACCATAGCAAAATTGCCAACCCATTTTATATAGTATCAGAAAAGAACAAGCTAGGAAATTAGGGAGGGGACACAACTAAAAACTTGGAAATTTCTCAAAATTGGGAATTCTTTTTCAACCATAGTATATTCTACTTTACATTACAAATAATAATAATAATAATAATAATAATAATAATAATAATAATAATAATAATAATAATAATTCAATTGAGAATTCAAGGTTACTACTCGAGATTTGAAATAATTTTCTTGGATCTTGTTTGATTTTTGCCTTTCAATATCACCAAACAATTGTCAAAATCAATCCCTAGAAGTCTTCTCCCTTTCCCAATTCTCCTTATCTCCGCTCAACGTGTTCGATATATTTTGAAGTTCGATTAATTAATATATATATTAAAAGTTTTATTTTAGTGTAAAACATTTTCAATTGATGTCCTTATATTTGGGAGTTACACTTTAAACATTAATAGTGTATGATAATAATTTTCATTTTAATCGTCAAATCATGTAAAAGACAATTATAAATAATATAACATACCTAATATACCTAATATACGAAGGTGGATGAGGAAAATAGTACATGAAAATTTTCAATTCAAGTGTAATAATTGTTATTAGAAAATAAAATTTTATAGCTAGTTCCTAAAGCATCCATTTGTTGACTTTTTATATAGAGTAGTTGAATACTCAAAGTTTATGTATTTTTTGATATCTCAAGTTTCCAATTTTTTTCATATATTTTTTTTTATCACTTATTAAACTATCGAACAATTTAATAAAATCATCATTTTTCAAAAAAATATTTTTCAATAATCTCATAAACATGTCGTATTAACTTTTTTTGATAGATTTTTTTTTTTAAATTTATACATTCTACCACACTCATTAAAATGGGATTAGTGCTAGTGGTTGATATATGATAATTTGATTTTATTGAAAATTGTGAGAGATGAGAGATGCCCTAATGATGGAGATGTGTGGGCCAAAAGGAAAAAAAGGAAGACACCATTGAAGTTCAAAGGAATATATATAAAATCAAAATATATATGTCCAAAAAACTTTTAAGTTTGATTTATTAGTTTAGTACTATATTATAACTACCAATTAGCATAAACCACATTACAAGTTCAATATTGTTTTGATGAGTTGTCTTTTCATCTTTTTTATTATTCTCTAATCACTAGGATGATTCATCTGCCTTATCCAATTAACCTATTACAAATTGATAAAATAGATATCAAAAGAGTTGTTAAGTCGAGAGAATTACTGATTCGACGTAAATTATTAGTTTTATATTTTTATTTATATTTATTGATGATTTAAAAAAAGATATCTTTTTATTTAATTAATAAAATTTAAATGCATTCAATTTTACTTTTTAAATTCTCGTCAAGTTTAGAAGCAATCTTTACGTACCTTCTCTTAACTTTTTATTAAGAGCATCATGCTTTTATAAGAGTTAATTGAGACCACATGCTATCTCATGTGGTAAATCGAGGATGTATCTAAGTATAATTATGGTAAATCGAGGATGTATCTAAGTATAATTAATCAAGTAACAAAATGTTTTAAGGTTATCAATACTTCGTAAACGAATCTAATAATTTCCTTCAAATTCAGGAGAGTTTTCAATATAAAAGATGAGACGACATAATTTTTAATAAGATATTCTTAACTCATGAAATATATGTACTTATTCCATCATATTTACTAAATGACTTCAATAGAGTACTAACCCTGTAAAGAAATCAATTAAGGTCATATACTTAATTTTTTATTCAACTACAATAGTAATTTTCAACGAAAAAATATCAATATATATAGCTCTGCCTCTAACCCTTATTGTTCCACAAAATAGATGTCACCTCCAATCCGAAAAAAAAAGGCTATTAAATAGAAACATGGAAATACTAGCTATTACCATTCCAAAGATAACAACACTTTTTTCATAATGGTTAATTTTTGTGTGTGTTGTAGAGAAAACAAGTACTATTTAATTCAACAACTCATTCAAAATAATAGAAGTGTTAGCCTTTATGCAACAAAGCTAGAAAATTTCTCCAAAAAAGTAGTGTAATATTATTAAGTATAAGTTGTAACCTTTTTTTGTTCTTGAAAAACAACCAAAAGGGCATTAAAAGTGGATCTTTCCAACCAAAAAATAGATGTAAAAAGAGAGTAAAAAGATTGTTATAGTTTCCTTGGAAATTTCAAGAATTTATTCCCTTTCCCCATCTTTTATCCTTTTATCTTTTAGGTATCTTTTCCCTTCATTTATGGTTTATGTATAAATATATATTTTGGGACCAGATTGCTATAGTCATTACTAAATTTTTATAATTTTAAATGTACTATGAAATTTAAAATCAAGTTAATATGTGTGAGCTTATATATTTAGTAATTTAAAATTATTTTATCTGAAAAGTATCTAACACTATCAAAAAAGTGTAAATTACATGGGTATTTTCTTGAGGATTAGTATGAAAACTTACGGGACAATAAGTTTCATGCGGATTTTCATACTAATCCCTATATAATTTACAATTTTCTTATAGTGTAAATTGCAATTAAACTATGAGATTCGATACAATACTATTCTCGTCCATCTAATGAGTGTGATCTGTTAGACATAAGGACTATGAGATTCGATATAATACTATTCTCGTCCACCTAATAAGTATGATCCGTTAGACATAAGGACTATGAGATTCGATACAATATCACTCCGTCCACATAATGAGTATGATCTGTTAGACATAAGGGTACTTTTGAGACGAAATGAGTGAAATTAGGTCTCGGGCCTAACTCACACCCAAAAGCTAACTCAAAGGGAGTCCCAGTGCTTCGCACGTGAATAATTTTGATTTTCGGGGGCCCAACATCGAGTGAGACGGGTCCTGCTATGATACCATGTCAAATTAGGTCTCAAACCTAACTCACATTCCAAAAACTAGCTCAAATGGAGTAGGATTGTCTAAGCGTTATAAGAAGTCCACCATCTCATCAACCACCGATGTAAAATTTTTGTCATTCTTTAACAAGGAGGACGTCAGGATATTAGGTGATGGAAGATAGTTTTGTACCAATTCAAGTATTTGAGGATCATTCCTTCTCCGTTAAATTTAATACGCCAGAATATATATATATATAAAACGAAATTTAAGATATGATAACTATTTTTTTAAAAAATATTGAAGAAATTATTTTAATCTACAAATATAAATTAAAAGGACCATTTTTTTATTATTTTTTTTCCCTTGAGAAATCAGAGAGTTGAAACAACTTCTAGAGTGGAACAAATTGACACATGATAGGAGAGTTAACATGTTACATATATACATATGTCTATTTGTTTCACATCAAATCAAAATTTGTAGCTATCCATCTTGTTCTGCTGTCCATTTAGTTGTTTTCCTTTAAACAGATAAATATGACTCGTTTATCTTTAATCAGATGTTACGTAATAATATTTTTAGTCATTATGAAATTAATCTCATTTCTATATATTTACTTATTTTTAAAGGATATTTACACAACTTGTTTTAATAGGAAATCTTTTATATCTTAAAATTAATTCACTAAGTTGATTTTTATCTTTTTTTTTATATATTTAAATATCTTCGTCGAATTGGTTAACATCATTCGCTAAAATAAAAGTTAACTTGAAGAGTGAGCAAGTTACATTTCAGGAATAGATAAAGTCTACATCAACTCAAATAAAATTCATAATATTACAAATTAAAATGTATCTAAATAATTAACTTCTAAATTAATCAAATCTTTTAATTACAGACAACTTTCATTAGGTTTTTCCTTGATTGAATATAGGGTTAAAATCTGATCTCTACTAAAATTAGAAACCACAAGAATCTAACTATCACTACAAGTCTACAACTTAAAAACATTATGAATAATTCTTGATAAAATTCAAATCGTTAAAATAAATTTATTTAATACAAAACACTTTCTTTAGAATAATTCAGTAAACCTATATTCATATTAATCAGAACTTCAAAATAAATACGAGAAAAAAAAACATTTTCCTTATGAAAAATAAAAACTTAAACCAAACAACATCACATGGGTTAGTTATAAGCTCTACTAAAGTGGGAAAACTATAGTCATACAAGTGGACAAATTCAACTCTATCAAGTCACAAGATTCAATGAATAATAGCCACCTAATTGAAACATTGTGTTAAAATTGAAACTTCAATAACCTTAGCTTATTGTTAGCTTTTGGGACCATATGGAATTTAATACTAGATATAATATGAAGTGGATTCTAGAGTTTGTGAAAACCAAAGATGATTTTATTTCCCCCACTTAGTACTTTTCATATGACAACAAACTCTGACATATAAAATCTTCATGGTAAAACTACTTTTGGGACCTTCTTATTCATATTATTTTTCCAAAAAAAAAAGAAAAGATTTTCTTATATATTGAAAATATTGCAATTAATTTGTGTGCGTTTCAATTATTTCATAATGGACGTTAATTACTTTTGATTGACAAGTTATATATGATGATTTCATATAAGTCTGTATGTTTCTGGTGATGTTAATATAATTCAACATTCAATCGAGTGTATGAAGATCAAAATTGGGACATTATGAGAAGAAATTGAATTTCTTGTTAATTAAGTCCTTATTGAGTCTTCATGCAATTTATCTTACTATTGGATAAAGAAGATCTGATTTTATTTTTTTTTCGTTTTTCATTAAAATCAGTTATTAATATTAAGATATATATATACATACTAGTTTGCACTGAATTAATAATTTACACATTAAAAAAAAAACCTATAAAGTTTTCTGTCTAAATCAACAAATTAATTAAACGTGTCATACGCAATATTTAGTGCTCTGTCCATATCGCAATAAAATAATTATTATATCTTCTTTATGATTTTAGTCGGTGCTACTAATTAAACATTTTATTTTCACAAATTTCGAGCTAATTATGAATAAATAAGTAGTGAATAACTCAAGTTCATAATCTAACGATCAAATGAAGTAAATGATAAATAAACACATATAATAATGAAAACAACTCGTTACCATACTAATAATGTTACTGATATTTTGAATAATTATATGCATACAAATTGATCTGAACATAAGTAGTAAATACTCAAGGACGTAATCTAATACAAATTGATCTGAACATAAGTAGTAAATACTCAAGGACGTAATCTAATGATCAAATGAAGTAAATGATAATTTACACACATAATAACGAAAACGACTCATTACCATACTAATAATATTACTGATATTTTGAATAATTATATGCATACAAATTGATCTGAACATGGTCGTTATATTAAAGTTACATGTTGCCACGCTCATACGCCATGACAAATGCTTATCACAGCCTAACAATTTAGTGGACCACAAAAGGAGCCAAAAACAAAGACTTTTCAAATTAGTGCACTTGAAATTTCGTAAATTTATATTAAAAAAAATAGACACTAAATTCTTCACTGAATTTGAGGACTACTAATAAATTCTTCTAATTGAAAGTTGAAATCCATTTTTTGTTTTTTTATTTTAATTAATTCTACCATAAGGAGTTGATAACAAAGAAAAAAGTACTAAAATACTCGATTATTCATTCACGTTTACTTGTCATTTTGATATGTAAAAAAAATAAAAATTTAATATTTTACCTTCAATAATATCAAATGCTTATTCTTCAAATCGTTTTTCATGAATTATACTAAATAATATTAAACAGGAAAAATATCAATAATTATTTTCTTAATAGATGTGCTAAGCGAAAAGAAAATAAATATGAACAGATGATAATATATCTCTTGATTAAGGTTTGACAATTTGATTTTACCAAAAAAAAAAAAGTAGAAGAAAAATTATAAGGTTATGAAACACATGAATATATCAAGATTACAGCCAATTAATTAAAGACCAATTTACCTTAATAACATATATAGAATATTCATAGCCACTAAAATTATTGATCTCTTAAATTTGCTGCTTCTTCCTCTTATTTGATTTGATGTTGAATTTCACCAAAAATAAAACAATCCCAAGAAAAATCCACCAATTAAAAGTGGAAATCCACTAGAAAAGCTTCTTTTTGCACCACCAAAATCATGGTCAACGGGGTACAAATTTCCAGGTGGACCAGTCATATATATGTATTGTGAATTTGGAGGATAGGGAATATTTGAACCACCACCACCTCCACCGCCGCCGCCACCGGAATAAGGAGGTGGAGGGCAATCATAGCCACTTGGTGGTTTCTTTGGCGGCGGCGGTGGTGGTGATGACGGTGGTGGTGGTGGAGGAGAAGGTGGAATACAAGGTTTGTTACAAGGACAACCTCCACATTTATTTTCACCCTCATCGAGTTTTCGTTGGTTTAGTCCATTGGTTATAGGTATAGCCACCACAAAAAATAAGAGAAAAATCACAAATCGCGACATGTGTAAGAGATTTGCTTGTGAAAACCTTTTGAATGTGAATTTCTTCTTCTTCTTTTTTTCTTCCTTAGTATGAGTGTATGTGACTAAATATAGTATGTTAACTAGTAAGAAATGAAAATTGTTTTTGGAGAAATGAGAGTTTTTTTTTTTTGCTACACTTCTTAAGAATATTGCATGCAAGTGAAAGGAATTTAAGTTGTTGTTTTGAGCTTTTTTTTGGGGGGGTGGGTGGGTGGGGTGGGGTGGGGGTGGGGTATTAGATTAAGAGTAATAAAAGAGTTTGATCATGAGGTGTCTCTTGAATGTATGATATTTATTGGCTTAATCAAGATGACAATTTAATTTATTTACATATGCATGTGGATGGTCCAATTTGTGTCTCCACCATTGGACTCTTTTTCTACATTTTATAAATCTTATTGGAGTTAATATAATTGTAATACCAATTATTTTGTTTTAATTAATTATAATTCAACATACTTTGTACATCTATGAAGCATGTATGCTTTCTATAATTGTACCTTTTTAGGTGTTTAATACTTTGGTTTAGTATCTTGTGTGTGGAAAAGTGGTAATCCTAATTATTTATTAAGCATAAACAATAAAAAAAAATTGGAGTATTTTGGTTAGTTGAATTTGATTATAATTTATAAATGATGACTTAAAGTGTTTTAATTTTGGATTTTGAAAAGTCAAAGTGAAGGTTATAATATGCTTTGGTGCATGTGAAGACTTTGATTCCCTTTTTTCTAATCCTACTCAAAAGTAGGAAATTCTTGCAATTTGAAGGGAATAATATTTATTCTTCTTTTTTTTTTTTACTTATTTATTGAAAAAGTATTATTGGAATCAAGAAATTGATCATAAATCTTGTATAGATGAAAAAAAGGAAAATAAGAGAGTATTTGAATCGACTTAAAAATTGATTAAACTTATTTTAGGTGAATTTTTTTAAAAATAATAACTTAAAAATAAGTAAAAAGAAAAAACTGAAAAATAAGTTAGGAATTATTTGAAGAAGTAAAAAATGACTTAACTAAGTCAAAAATCAAAAGTAGATCTCCATTTACTTTTGTTTCTCGTCTTGAAGGTCTTTTCAGTTTGAGTTTTCATTTTTAACTAAAAATTATCTTTTTAAGCTAATTCAAACGAATTCTAAATAAAAACTATTATCGATTTGTTATATACCTACGATAGAAGTAAAGACTTGTGTGTGAAACTTGAATTGAAAATTGGCTAAGGTTGGGCCATATATTAGGTCTAGTAAATTCAAGTATGGAGAAGACGTGTTGCTTTTGTTGACAACTTTGAAACCATTATAGTCAACTAGAATACACTAGAGTCTAAGACAAAATTGAAGGCATGTTCATTGTACACAAATAAATTTCTATTTAATTTTACGCAATTTTCACCTTATGAGATATTTTATGAAGTAAAAGTAAAAATGATTCGAAGTTAGGTTATAAAAGAGAAAAACACTAACCACATCGAGGGATATATTAGGTTATAATATAATTAATATTTATAAATTATAACAATTGACGAAATAATCATACACTTCAATATTAACGCTTCAAAATCAAGAAAGGACAATATAATGTAATTGAATTTGTGTGTGGAAATTATTTGGGCAAAAAATGTCCTGGCAACATGTAGATTGGGCTATAACAATTGGCCCATGACATGAAGGAAAGTCTCTATGGGCTCTATATTATGGCCCATCTTCACTGAACTTCCCTGGTGTTTGGACCAGAAAAATAGTTCTGGGCTTATACACTACGACAAAAATGATCATTAGCGACATTTAATTCTTAATTATCGCTAAATATATATTTTTAGCGGCAATTGTCACTCTTTGTATATGTCCCTAAAGCTTTTAGCGACATTGATTCTAATGACATTTAACTAGTGCCGGCAAAAACTTTAACACTCTTTACTAGTGTCAATATTTAATGTCGCTAAAAGTTGTTTTTGCTATAATAGTAGATGCTTCTCATGTTGCCTTTAGGGTAAAAGAAACTTAATGAACCAAAAAAAAAATCGATTATACTCTAATGAACAAGTGGAAAGAGATTCATCAGACTAACACAGAGAAACCACTTGACTATAAAAAAATGAATCGCCACAACAAATGAAAAACTACCCGATCCAACTTGGCTATACTTGACTTTGATATGGCAACCCAACTCGGCTATAAAGACTCTTGATAGGGCTATTAGACCCAATTCGATCTAACATAATTATATAAATTCTGATACAGCGATTCAAGCAATCCAACAGTGATTAAAGCGATCCATGACTATAATGACTAGAATAAAAGTTCTAGTAGACCCAATTCAACCCAACTTGGTTATATGAACTCTTGATAGAGCAATTAGACCCAATTCGATCCAACATAATTAAATAAACTCTAATATAACAACTCAACTCAACATGATTATATAAATTTTGATGCAACTCGGCTATAATGACTATGATAAAAGTACTATTAGACCAAATTCAACCTAACTTAGTTATATGAACTCTTGATAGAGCAATTAGACTCAATTCGACTCAACATAATTATATAAACTCTACTATAACGACCCAACTAGACTATAATGACTCTTGATAAGAGCTATTTAACCCAAGTTGGTTATATGGACTCTAATATAGCAACCGATGACTCAGATAGAGCAATTAGACCCAACTCGAACATAATAACTCTGATATAACTAATCACCTAATTGTTGGGATAGACAAAGAGTACACTACACAAAACCAAACATACTTCCAAGTTCCACAAAAATCTCAACCAAAGTGACAACAATAAACAAAAGTTCCATTCCACTTGTATTTACAAAAGAAAAACTGAGAATCCACATATTTTTGTTGAAGTTCAAAACCAAAAAATGACTTGTTCAGTCCTGGTATGATCACATCCATCCACAAGGTCAAAATTTGTAGCACTTCATATGAACGTTTGCTACACTTAAACATTGGAACTTCTGCAAATATATGTGTCCTTGCTGAGCTACTTTCTTGAAGAACATTCATTATTATTATCTGCAGACACGGTTAGCCCCTTGCATCTGCATTGTTGAGAAACCGAAGAAGGGATTTCTGTCTGCGAAATTCGCGTTCAATTGAGCTGTTCTTGATCCATCATAAGCCATAGAACTACCACAAAACCATTGTGGAGACTCAAAGTTCTGTTTCTGTTGAGAAAAACTAGTCCAATTACAAGTCTCGAATCCTTGAGCCATCTCCCAAAACATGGTTTGTAACTCATCCATACTATAACTTTTCTCCTGTATTAAGAAATTCCCAATGCAAAAACAATCAAATCAGAAATAAGCTCTAACATATATAAGTTCGATAGAATCTAATAACTTTGGTTTAAACTCCGTATTATGTGCTACAAAAAAGGCACAAAAAACAAAAAATTGGGCCTAGGTTGACTCAAGACTATGAAAAGTAAGCTAGCTAAGATAATTTATTTTAATCAAGTACAAGAAACACTAAACCACTTGTTCATTTTAATTAATTATTTAAAATATGGTTCACTCATCCAAAATAAAATGCAATTTATAACATATTATGCGCGACACCCAGTGCACAAAGCATCTCACGTTCAAACAGGATTCAAGAAAGGATTACACCCCAAAAATATATTTTAACACAAGCATCAATGACTAATTCCACTAACATAAAACCATGATCTGTTAACATTATTATCAATATATACAAGTTGAACACCATACATGTTTTTATCACAAAAAGGTCATAACACAAGAGTTTATATGAAGACAATACCTCTTTCCTTGACTCTTCCATTAAAGATACCATTTCTTGTAGAAAATCATCAAACCCCTGCAATAAAACAAGTAAATTAAGCAATGAACACTTATCAAATGGACTTAACCATACTCAATTAAGGTGAAAACAAAACAAAAAAAGTAAAGTATACCTCATCCTCATCTTCATCAGGATCATACATGCCAGCATCATACATCATTCTCTTTTTTCGATCCGATAACACTATTGAAACATCAAATATACACATTAGAAACTCGACAACCCTCAACTACCTACTAACCTTCTAACTTAATCTTCTAACTTAATCCTCGACCCCCCAAAATGAAAATGAAAAGGATAGCAACTTTATCATTACCTGAATATGCTTCTTGAATTTGTTGAAACTTCCTTTTAGCTTCACCTAACAATGATGGTGTCCTAGTCCATTTATCAGGGTGCCATTGCTGCAACCAAAAAAAAATCACCATTTTCAACAACCAAAATCAAAATACTCTCATAACAACAAAAAAGAAACATCAAACATTTCTTCATCACCATATACCATTGCTAGCTTTCTATAAGCACGTCTAATCTCTTCATCAGAAGAACCAACATTTACACCAAGGACACTATAATATGAAGGCAACCTTTCTTTAAACTCCATTTCCATTCACCAAACCCCAAAATAACACCAAACAACCAAAAGGGTATCCTCCAATTACAATATTTTGTCAAAAAAAATCAAATCTTTAACAACCCCTTTTTTGTAAAATCACCAAATTCCAACAAATAAGCAACAAGGGTATCCTCCAAAATTCAATATTTTTTTGTTATAAAAATCAAATCTTTGACAACCCCTTTCCCTAAAATCTCAAAATCAAGAACATGTGACATGAAAAGGGTGTTAAGGAAAACATTTATATAAAAACAGAATTCTTTAAAGTCGGTGATAAAGTGGGGTCTAAAGGGACTTTGTTTTGTCAAAAATATCAGTAGACACATGGATAGATAGAAATATGTATGAGGTGGACAAAGGTTCCATTGGGTTCTAGGGAATAAAACAAATAAAGCTTCAGCCTTCAAGAAGGTTCCGGAAGAAATGTGATTTTTGATAAATATAACAAGATATTTTAGTTTTCGTGAGCTGAGATATTTTGGTTCGAAAGTTCTGGTGATCTTGAGGAGTTTGTATTTTGTAACATCATCATGATATTTTTGGGCACAATAAGATATTTTGTATTAACATGAGATATAATTATAAGTTGGTTTAAATAGCGAATGTATCGCTTAGATAGTTATTTTATTTTCATCTATTAGTAATAGTAATTGTCTATCATCCATACGTAAAAAGGAAAAAATAGAAGAAAGAGATGTTAGAGTTATGTGGGTAATTTGGAGATTGTATAAAAATATTAAGGGCAAAAAGGTAAAACTGTGGTCAACTTAGTTGAAAAAAAAAAGCATCCGTATCCCAACTTTTCACTTTTGGCTTAGAATAAGTTTTTTTAACTTAAAATAAGTTATTTTGAGTATTGCCAAACAACTAAATAAGTCAAAAATCAGCTTTTAAGTCAGTTTGACCAACTTTTAAACTGAGCCAAACAGGTTCTAAGTATCTTTCACTTTTAATCGAATTTTGAAAAAAATGGATAAACAAAATGATGAAAATAGTTATTATTACAAAAGTAGTAACTAATGAACTAATCTCAAGTTCTCAACTAAGGTTATTATAATATTTTATGTTGATGTACTATATTTCTTAATTAAACACTATATGAAAATACATATTAATTAATTAAAATTTAAAATTATATCATAAAATGTGGTAAAGTAAGATTTTTTGTACCAATTTACCTAAATTGAAGGGAAGTATTTGAAAAGTAAATCTAATTCTTCCTTTTAATAAGCCGAGATATAATACACTATGATTAATTATGTTTAGTTTTAAAAATCTCAAATTTCTAAATTAAAAAAACTTATATTTATCTACACCAAATTATTATAAAGTTATAATTACAGAGAATTGATTTATCAGTGTGATCTTGTTGTTTCTCCCATAATCATGAAATTGAGTTTTCCTTTATTTCTCTTTTCTACTTTATTCATCTTATTAATAGGTTCAGTTCCTTTCGCCGCCGGCAGAAAACCCCACGTCGTCAATTTCCGATCACGTAATCTCTTCCCTGAATCATTCGCTTGGGATCCTAAATCCCAACACTTCATCGTCGGAAGCACTCGTCACCAGAAACTCATCGCCGTTTCCGATGCGGGCGTAGTCGAATCTCTTATCATCGATACTTCACTCCCTGAAAACTCCTCCTTCCTCGGTCTCGCCGTCGACCGCTACAACAACCGTCTCCTCGCCTGTATCCACCGTCCCCCTTCCCCTGAAAACCCCACACCTTTCAATGCCCTAGCTTCTTACGATCTCCAATCTAACCGCCGCCTTTTCCTCTCCTCTCTCCTCGATGACGTCGCTCAGGACGACACCGCCGTCGCTAACGACGTCGCCGTAGATTTCCACGGCAACGCTTACGTCACCAATTCCGGCGGCGATTTCATTTGGAAAATCACTCTAAACGGTGACGTTTCGATCTTATCAAAATCAAAAGCGTTCAAATCTCATCCACTCGATACGACGACGAATTACCACAAATCTGGTTTAAACGGCATCGTTTTCAGTCCGAGAGGATATTTACTCGTGGTCCAATCAAATACCGGGAAATTATTCAAAGTCAACGTTGACGACGGAGGAGCGAGAGCCGTTATATTAAACAGAGACTTAACGGGAGCTGACGGAATCACCATAAGACAAGACGGCGTCGTCTTGGTGGTGAGTCAAGAGAAGTTATATTTTGTAAATAGCAATGATGGATGGGGAGAAGGAGGAGTATATGACGAAACTACCCTTGAGAGAGAAAGGTTTGCTACAGCAGTGACAGTAGGAGATGAGAGGAGGGTATATGTGTTATATGGACATGTAAAGGAGGGTATAAATGGAAATGTAGAAAGAGATGAATTTGGTATAGCTGAAGTGGAATCTGAAAAAGAAAGTGAAGAAGAACCTATTTGGTTATATATATTAATTGGTATTGGATTGTTTATATTTTTTATTTGGAGATTTCAAATGCATAAGTTAGTGGAAAGCTTGAACAAAAAAATAGTTTGATTTTTTGATTTTTTTGGTTAGTTCGTAGTGAGAATTAAGTAGTATAAGTTTGTTTTGTTCCACAATAATATATATAAAAAAAGAGCTTATGGTTGTTTTCTTTGTTGTATGCACTTATTTCTTATTTAATTTCGAGCAAGTTGAAGTATGCTACATGAATCGTAATATTTAGGTCGTCTGATTTAAATTAGTCACGATTTGAATCGTGAAATCAGTCATTGATACTTGCGTAAGTTTTCTTTCGTAATGACCTATTAGTCACAATTCGAGTCGTGAAATCAGTCATTGACATTTGCGCAAGTTTTCTTTCGCAATTACCTATTAGTCATGATTCGGGTGGTGAAAGCAATAATTGAAACTTGAATTAGTGTAGGCTACTTACATTACACCCTTGGGCATGCGGGGCTTCCCGGGAGCTTGCATGAATTCGGGATGTCAGTTTTTCTTCCATAATAACTTATTAGTCTCGATTCGAGTGATGAAATTAGTCATTGATACTTGCGTAAGTTTTACTTCATAATGACCTATTAGTCACGATTCGAGTTGTGGAATCAACCATTGACATTTGTGTCAATGTAGGCTTCCTATATTACAACCCTTGGACTTACAGAACTTCCTTGAATCCTACATGAATGCGGGATGCCATGTGCACTAGATTGTCGATTATAATTAAACAGACAGATAAAATGAGAATCTTTGAAATGAAAGTACTTCAATAGTCTTGACATTTAACTCATTGAACTATACAAACCTTGTCTAAGGTTTCATTTAGACATGAGTTTAGCAACAATGAATTGTAGCATTAGAAAAGATTGTCAAGTTTCTTGAAAATGTATCTGAGCACAACAGCATTTGTAAATGAGAAGTTAGGTAACTGTGTTATTCAAAATGCTGGGAAGGGCTGGTGCATCAGCAGAAGATGATGACACTTTTTCCTTCTCTGAGTGATGAGGGGTTGATGCCGCCTTCTTATCGTCTTCATTTTTTGGCTTCTTTTCATCAACTTCAACCTTTGGTTTGGTTCCATGGTTATCAACTTTTGACTTCTTTTCATCAGCTTCAATCTTTGGTTTGTTTCCATGGGTTTCTATTCTTGGCTTCTTCTCATCAGTTTCGCTCTTTAGTTTATTTTCGTTGTCAGCTCCTGTTTTTGGTTTGCCTTTGAGAAATCCAAACAACTCCTTGATTGAGTTCCCGATATCAGCTACTTCAACTGCCTCAGCAGGTTCTGCAGCGAAAAGGGCAAGTCCACCTAATGTTGTAGCTGCCAAACCTATCAATTCTCTTCTTGAAACAGCAGTTGCGGTTGTCTCCTGCCGAGGTAACTCCTTTCCATTGCCTGTCAACTGGAAGGGAAAGAGCATGCTAAGATAATAAAGAGAGAGCATCAAAAATCTCTAGCGGAAGGAAAGACAATCATCTACTTGTTAAAATTACTTGTGCTTGTGTTTGCTCAGTAAAATAACACTCCCAATTTCATATGGCTTGTCACTTATTGGCTATGTTGCTCGGACTCTTCAAGAATATCAACAGGCACGTGTTGGATTCTCCAGAAGTAGCGTATTTTTGGAGAATACGGCACGAAAGCATTGAAAGTGAAGAGTCTACACAACTTAGCTTTTCAGAGCTTAATAGTTGCTTTGGGTTGTATGCATGTCAATATGTTGGTGGAAATGGAGTAGTTCCATACAATAACATCTTATCAAGTAAAAGCATCTCTAATCAAAGGGATACTAATCAATGCGCTGATAAAAAGTAATAAGCTACATGACTTCGTTCATAATTTCCGTATGCTGAGTTTACTTTTATCTTATATGATATTAGCACGCATTGAGTTATATATACACTAACGATATTTGCTGCCAACATGAGTTGCTAACAAGTTTCACAAAAGTAAAGCATTTGAAACTTTTGAACTCCGCATAGGTCACCATATCACCTCATCTAGCACGAGTAATTCAATGATTGGATTTACCTAAAGTAGAAACAAATGTTCCGGCAACTGGAATTCAAAAAATGAGAACACACCATAAGAACACAACTAGCCTGTTTTGTAATCAGGTGGTACCGTATTCATATCTCTATATTGTATTGCCTGATTCATCAACCATGATTTGCACAACACCCTCTACTAACTTTATTCTACAATACACATTCTGATTCATATGTTTATGATTTTGCAGAACATCATCTACTATCTACAAATATGCACAAAGTGTAACTAACGTGAGCTTCAGAGCCTTCATGAAGCCTAACCATCATGCTCTCACTAGAACAGATGCACAATCGGCTACAATTCCGACCATGTTGCACAGCCATCTGGGCTAAAGGAAAGCACTAGCCACATCTATAATGAGGATTAAGGTAGTTTTCTCTACACAAATTCATAAATCAATTACGTATATATTTTCCATCTCTCTCAAATGAAATAGCTAGAATGATGCTTAAGATTAAAGATCAGCATCAGAATCCCCTTATCATTAATCAAATTACATTCATCCAACTACCTATTAGTCAATTTATATATTCATAGGTGAATCCACGCATTACATTAAAGTTTTGGATTGGACGCTCAGAGTCTTTCACACTGAAACCCCTCTTAGTCCTTTCCAATACTACTTACCAGCCAAGTAGTAACTTCAAAATAAACCAAATACAACATAAACAGCAATAGAAATTCACAACCCATCTTACAAAATTTGAACTTTAAACAGTTGCAGAGCATAAAAGATCCAAAAACAAAACCTGAATAGGAGAAAAAAAAGTTTTGTTCTACTTCGATATAAGACAATACATATTAAACTAACAAAAAGAACAATACTTATCTAACAGTTGTGAACTTTAAACAGTTTCATAGCATAAAAAGATCAAACAAACAAATCTTGAGGAGTTTGTTCTACTTCAATACAAGCCAAAATACTAGCTAAACTAACAAAAACAACAATCCCATCTTACAAAATGTGATCTTTAAACATTTCCACAGCATAAAAATCAGATAATGAAACCTCAAAAGTATGTTCAATTTCAATATAAGCCAAATACTTGCTAAACTAACAAAGAGAACAATATCCATCAAATAAAATATGATCTTTAAATAGTTTCATAGCATAAAAAGATTAGAAAACAAAAGCTGAAGAGTTTGTTCAACTTCAATATAAGCCAAATACACGTCAAACTAACAATAAAAGAACACTACCCATCTTACAAAATGTATTCTTTAAACAGTTCCACAGCATAAAATTCATAAAGCAGAACCTGAAGAGTTGTTCAACTTCAGATAAGCCAAATACACATCAAACTAACAATAAAAGAACACTACCCATCTTACAAAATGTAATCTTTAAACAGTTCCACAGCACAAAATTCATAAAACAGAACCTGAAGAGTTGTTCAACTTCAGATAAGCCAAATACACATCAAACTAACAATAAAAGAACAATACCCATCAAACAAAATATATGATCTTTAAACAGTTTCATAGCACAAAAAGATCAAAACCAAATCTTGAAAAACTCTGTTCAACTTCAAATAAGTCAAATACACATTAAACCAACAAAATCAACAATACCCATCTTACAAAATATGATCTTTAAACAGTTCAATCAGAAAACAACAGGCTGTTCAACTTCAAAATAAGCCAAATACTAACTAAAGTAGCAAAAAGAACAACCCCATCAAAAAAAAAAATCAGATCTTTAAACATTTTATACCATAAAAAGTCCAGAAAACAAAACCTGAAGAGGAGAAAAGATAGTTTTGTTCAACTTCAACATTGCTAATGAAGGTGCTGATCTTGTTTGAGCGCCATTTGGTTCTGACACTGTAGGAAGTGAACCCACTACTGGTTTCAATGTAGATGACAACATACTTAGCCGGCAAAAGATTTTTCGGTGAGATCACAGTCGCCGCCGATGAAATGTTGTTCTTTTTGAGTAGCAAAAATTTGGGGAAAAAATTAAAATTAATATCTTTGCAGACATATGGGTAGGTAGATACGTTTGTTTAATATTTCAAATTAGTACGATTCCATGTGGAGTCGAAGAAAAAAAATAGTTTTTTGTCACATTTTTTTCATTTTTTATATAATCATCGTAATTTCGATAATTTTTTGAAAATATAAATTGAGATAAAAAAAAATATAAATATATTTGAGTCCCATACCAATAGAAACTGCAATTTAAAAAGTGATGACACGTGTTATTTTCTAATTTTATAATGTAATTGAATATACTAATATGTAATCATGAAACTAATTTACGATCCTTCGAAACTATAGAAAAATACATAGAGTTAATTTCTTCTTTACAAGTTTTCAGTGTTACCCTAATGATCAAGGAGAAATTAATTGAATTTTGAATGTAATCATGAAACTGATTACAATCATATTATAATTATTTAATTACAGTTCCTTTGCTAATCAATTATTTGATTGCATTATTCCTAGATTTCATATATTAAAAAAAAAAGTTTAGAATGTCTTTAAAGTATGAAAAAATCTCCCTATTTGTTCTCCCTTTATTTATATATATATGTATATATATATATTCTTATTTCATATAAATCTTAACATCCTAATATAATCAGAAAATTAATATAAAAACATATTTTAGGCCTACATGCAGAGGCAGAGTTAGGAGTTTCGCAGATAGTGTTCAGAAATATCATCTTATTATGTTAAGGGTGTCCAAGATATGTTATTTAATCATTTTGTGTATCATTGCTTATATATGTGAATATTTTTTTCGACAAAAAGTATCCAATTGAACACTCTTACCACCATATAGCTACGCAACTACCTACGTGCATAATTGCATATATATTAAAGACATAAATTAAGACAAAAAACTTAACTAGAACAATCATACACAATATAATATATATTGGTGGTAGAACATCATGATACAAGTAGCTCCAACTAGAGGTGTAACCAAATCTCTTTTTCTTAGAAAGAAATTTGAATCACTTATTACAACACACACACAAACAAAACAAGACACATAATTAAACTCTTGAAGCAACACATACACAAACATAACTTGATATTAATTTGCAATATATATAATATAATTAAAGAGCTTGCTTGTTGTAACGTGCTTGTAACATAGTTGAATAATATCCTTGACCATTAGCTGTGAGCACATCACAATGGTATCCACCAGGGAAAGCATTTGGTGCACAATCACTACAAACCCAAGCATCATCACAATCACTTTTAACATTGCATGACTTAAGGCAAGTAACAATATCACCAACAATAGCCAATTTTCGCTCTATCGCCGTGATTTCCATGGGTAAATCTCGCGAAGCCTTCACCTGAACTGAAAATATGAATATATATAATAAGATGTATGAATTTGAATACACTCCTAAGATATCTAAATATTAAATAACTAAGATTTTTGTTATCGCAACATCAATCTATGAGTGGTAATAATAGCTATGCATGATGGTTGTGTCTCGTGGTGGTCAGGGGCGGAGCTACAAGGGGTTGATTTGAATCTCCTTCGACGAAAAATTATATTATTTATACTTGAGTAAAGTAATTTTTTATGTGTTCATAGTAAATGTTGAACCCCGTTCGGCTATCTATTTATACAGATTTTGAACCCCTTTATTGAAAATCTCAACTCTGCCTCTGGACTGGTGGTGGTTGTAAGTATATGTAGTAGTAGCTAGCGATGAACAACATCAATTTGGGGTGAAAGCGGATGGAATAGCGATGAAATGTTGCTCGCATATCTTTTAGTATAAAAATAATAGAAAAAATACCTAATGACTAAAATCTGAATAATTGAGATTCATACCTTCAAAAAGCGTAAAAAAACGATCTTAATCGAAAAATCATGTATATAGGTCAAAGATCAATACTTTAAATTATTTATTTAAATCATAAATTAACGGTAATAAAATTTCTACGCGCATAATGTACGTAAATTAAGAAGAGGGGAGGTAGAGATCATGAATTCACCAGTAGTTGTAGCTATGAAAGCAATGAGAAACAACGTAACCACTTGAATTGAAGAAAGAGCCATATTTGCTAATTATTACTACAATACAAACTTTGGATATATTAATTGTTGTGGATATATTATGAAGAGTTAATATAATGAGTATATTAAAAATGCTAAGTCCATATTTCACAATTTATAGCTCTTCATTAGGAGGAAATTATTACTTCACTCCTTTATTTTAAATTCATTTTTATTGGCATGTAGGGCCTTTTTCATTAATTGCATTGTATTTGTTTACTATGTAAATTACTGTGTGGGGTTATCCTCTATATATATGTTCACTAATTTAAAAGATTTGGTTTTCGACATTATTTCACGTTAATGTGTGGCTCTTAATTAGGATAACACTACACTATTTATACATATTATTTTTAAAAAAACAATCATAGATATTAGATATATCTCAATTTCTACGTGATATGCTAACTAAAACACAATATTAAAAGAGATTTTAATATATTCAATATATTTTTAATCTAAAATAATAAAACTCAAGAATTTCCTTTAACTCTTTAGATTTTATATCAAGTAATAATAATCGAACAATTAATTTGAAATAAAAGAAGTAGGATTTTTTTTCATTTAATTGATGAATTTCACTTATATACACCTTATATACTAAGATCAGTATTGCGATTGCTGGTCTAGTAATTGTTTCGTATCATAATTAATTACTAAAATATAAATAATAAAAATAAATTAAATATTTCAAATTTATCTAATACCTTCAATCTAAAACAGGATAAAATAATTCTACATTTTATTTCTCATATTATTATACCTAACCCTATACACCAAATAATTATTGTTACTCATGACACTGACTTTTTAATGCTTACTTAATATTATATAAATATATTTAATTATTAAAAAAAAACCTTCCAGCAGCTTCTGGCACCTATAGTCATCCCCACCTCACCACCGCTAAAACGGAAGATTTTACGTGGTATTTTTATCAATATGATTTATTATATTTTCATATTTAGTGATTAATAATTTTTCGTCTTCTCTTTTTTTTTTTTAAAAAAAAACACGTTTTAAAGGACTAGGATATAAATTTTTTTTTGAAATAACATTCAAATATTTTTTAATATTATCGACTTTGAGTATTATTTAAATCGGATTACATTTGATAGTGTATGGATCAAAATTTATTTTCAATTAATATGCATTGTTGATTAAATAAAATAAGAGAAAACACAATCTGAAGCTATGAAACCACCTACCCATAAACTTTTTCAATGGTAAAAAAGACTTAACAAGTAATGAATAATTTTATAATAAGATTAATTAATCTAAATTATAAAAATAAAAGAAATATCATTGATAATTTTCTCAAATTACAATAGTGTTAAAAATAAGGAGAAAGAAGAAAGCGGTGACAAATCATTTTTATTAACTCCTAAACAAACGTATATAATTAATTTAGAATTTAAGTTATCACATAATGTAATACCGTTTTATTATTTTTTTAAAATACTAATAATATGCGAATATATATATCAAAGGGATAATGTACAAGTATTTCCTTAATTTATGTTCGAAATTTTAGAGACACACTTATATTATAATAAGGTCATATTACCCCCTGAGTTTCTTTTATTAATAATTTTCCATCCCTTTTCAGTCTACATGACACGATCTTGTAGGTCCAACACTGATTGATTTTTTTTTTCATGTTAGTGCTATGTAGTCGAAAAGGGATAGAAAATTACTTATAAAATAATTTTATGAAGTAATAGAACATTAATATAATATAAGTGTGTCTCTGAAATTTGAATATAGATTAAGGGAATACTCGTACATTTTCTCTATATTAAAAAATATTTTTACTTATTTACCTTTAATCAAAATTTCTCTCTTTTAAGTTGACATTATGGGTATTGTACTTTTAGGTACCAAGTAGTGGTGTTATCTTTTGATATTGTTGTTGTGGATATAAAAAGTGAAGAATGAGTTTGTTGAAAATATTGAAACGTGATATTTTTAATTCGAAAATAAAAAAATAATATTTTGAATTTTGATATTGTTCCTTATATAGTAAGAGGGGTACTCTTATGCTATCGTGATAAATATATTATTGCGATTCCAATTTAGAATTCATGATTGCAAAGTTAATATTGCTATTTTGATTATTGAAACTCTTATAATGGTATTTAATTTTTAGGTGTATAAATTGACGCAATAATTGTTATACAGATATATATAATATAAAATAATCTTTTTCTTATCTTTTTGAAAAAATAAATTCTTCCAACTACTTTGCACCTATAATCACAGAAGATAAAACACAATAAATAGTCATATGACTCATGAAACATGTGAGCTACCAAAATCAAAGATATTTTTTTATTATATTACATAAAATAAACTTCATGGAGATTTCGATGGATCATTGCAAAGGAAATAACAAGGATTGATGCCATGCTACTGTTTATGTACACGGTGATGGATTTAGGATTATAAAGTTGTGAATGTTCGAATAAAATATATAATTTAGGTTTAAGGTGGAGGGTGTTCGAATCAAAAATATAATTTAGGATTTTAAGGTTGAAAGTGTTGGAATCAAAATTATAAAAAGATTAAAAGTGAGATTCAAATTCGGAATAAAAAATATAAAAAGACATGTCAAAAGTGAGATTCTACTCGAGTTCAACAACATAAAAAGAGTCTTTAGCACCCACCCAAATATATATATATATATATATATATAGACAAGGTCTTCACGGAAGTCCAGAAAAAAATTTGGCATTTTTGACGTCGGAATCCGGATCACCCAAAAAATGGTGTGCTATAGCACACGAAAATATCGAAATGAGGGGTATGCTCGCTTCGGGGCTCGTTTGACCTTTCAAATGGGTCGGACAAGCCGTGATGGCCAACCGTATGCATAGACAAGGTCTTGACGGACGTCCACGAAAAAATTTGGCATTTTTGACGTCGGAATTCGGATCACCCAAAAAATGGTGTGCTATAGCACACGAAAATCGTCGAAATGAGGGGTATGCTCGCTTCGGGGCTCGTTTGACCTTCCAAATGGGTCGTACAAGCCGTGATGGCCAACCGTATGCATAGACAAGGTCTTGACGGACGTCCACGAAAAAATTTGGCATTTTTGACGTCGGAATCCGGATCACCCAAAAAATGGTGTGCTATAGCACACGAAAATCGTCGAAATGAGGGGTATGCTCGCTTCGGGGCTCGTTTGACCTTCCAAATGGGTCGTACAAGCCGTGATGGCCAACCGTATGCATAGACAAGGTCTTGACGGACGTCCACAAAAAAATTTGGCATTTTTGACGTCGGAATCCGGATCACCCAAAAATGGTGTGCTATAGCACACGAAAATCGTCGAAATGAGGGGTATGCTCGCTTCGGGGCTCGTTTGACCTTCCAAATGGGTCGGACAAGCCGTGATGGCCAACCGTATGCATAGACAAGGTCTTGACGGACGTCCACGAAAAAATTTGGCATTTTTGACGTCGGAATCCGGATCACCCAAAAAATGGTGTGCTATAGCACACGAAAATCGTCGAAATGAGGGGTATGCTCGCTTCGGGGCTCGTTTGACCTTCCAAATGGGTCGGACAAGCCGTGATGGCCAACCGTATGCATAGACAAGGTCTTGACGGACGTCCACGAAAAAATTTGGCATTTTTGACGTCGGAATCCGGATCACCCAAAAAATGGTGTGCTATAGCACACGAAAATCGTCGAAATGAGGGGTATGCTCGCTTCGGGGCTCGTTTGACCTTCCAAATGGGTCGGACAAGCCGTGATGGCCAACCGTATGCATAGACAAGGTCTTGACGGACGTCCACGAAAAAATTTGGCATTTTTGACGTCGGAATCCGGATCACCAAAAAATGGTGTGCTATAGCACACGAAAATCGTCGAAATGAGGGGTATGCTCGCTTCGGGGCTCGTTTGACCTTCCAAATGGGTCGGACAAGCCGTGATGGCCAACCGTATGCATAGACAAGGTCTTGACGGACGTCCACGAAAAATTTGGCATTTTTGACGTCGGAATCCGGATCACCCAAAAAATGGTGTGCTATAGCACACGAAAATCGTCGAAATGAGGGGTATGCTCGCTTCGGGGCTCGTTTGACCTTCCAAATGGGTCGGACAAGCCGTGATGGCCAAACCGTATGCATAGACAAGGTCTTGACGGACGTCCACGAAAAAATTTGGCATTTTTGACGTCGGAATCCGGATCACCCAAAAAATGGTGTGCTATAGCACACGAAAATCGTCGAAATGAGGGGTATGCTCGCTTCGGGGCTCGTTTGACCTTCCAAATGGGTCGTACAAGCCGTGATGGCAAACCGTATGCATAGACAAGGTCTTGACGGACGTCCACGAAAAAATTTGGCATTTTTGACGTCGGAATCCGGATCACCCAAAAAATGGTGTGCTATAGCACACGAAAATCGTCGAAATGAGGGGTATGCTCGCTTCGGGGCTCGTTTGACCTTCCAAATGGGTCGGACAAGCCGTGATGGCCAACCGTATGCATAGACAAGGTCTTGACGGACGTCCACGAAAAAATTTGGCATTTTTGACGTCGGAATCCGGATCACCCAAAAAATGGTTTGACCCTCCAAATGGGCCGGACAAGCCGTGATGGCCAACCGTATGCATAGACAAGGTCTTGACGGACGTCCACGAAAAAATTTGGCATTTTTGACGTCGGAATCCGGATCACCCAAAAAATGGTGTGCTATAGCACACGAAAATCGTCGAAATGAGGCGTATGCTCGCTTCGGGGCTCGTTTGACCTTCCAAATGGGTCGGACAAGCCGTGATGGCCAACCGTATGCATAGACAAGGTCTTGACGGACGTCCACGAAAAAATTGGCATTTTTGACGTCGGAATCCGGATCACCCAAAAATGGTGTGCTATAGCACACGAAAATCGTCGAAATGAGGGGTATGCTCGCTTCGGGGCTCGTTTGACCTTCCAAATGGGTCGGACAAGCCGTGATGGCCAACCGTATGCATAGACAAGGTCTTGACGGACGTCCACGAAAAAATTTGGCATTTTTGACGTCGGAATCCGGATCACCCAAAAAATGGTGTGCTATAGCACACGAAAATCGTCGAAATGAGGGGTATGCTCGCTTCGGGGCTCGTTTGACCTTCCAAATGGGTCGGACAAGCCGTGATGGCCAACCGTATGCATAGACAAGGTCTTGACGGACGTCCACGAAAAAATTTGGCATTTTTGACGTCGGAATCCGGATCACCCAAAAAATGGTGTGCTATAGCACACGAAAATCGTCGAAATGAGGGGTATGCTCGCTTCGGGGCTCGTTTGACCTTCCAAATGGGTCGGACAAGCCGTGATGGCCAACCGTATGCATAGACAAGGTCTTGACGGACGTCCACGAAAAAATTTGGCATTTTTGACGTCGGAATCCGGTATAGCACACGAAAATCGTCGAAATGAGGGGTATGCTCGCTTCGGGGCTCGTTTGACCTTCCAAATGGGTCGTACAAGCCGTGATGGCCAACCGTATGCATAGACAAGGTCTTGACGGACGTCCACGAAAAAATTTGGCATTTTTGACGTCGGAATCCGGATCACCCAAAAATGGTGTGCTATAGCACACGAAAATCGTCGAAATGAGGGGTATGCTCGCTTCGGGGCTCGTTTGACCTTCCAAATGGGTCGTACAAGCCGTGATGGCCAACCGTATGCATAGACAAGGTCTTGACGGACGTCCACGAAAAAATTTGGCATTTTTGACGTCGGAATCCGGATCACCCAAAAAATGGTGTGCTATAGCACACGAAAATCGTCGAAATGAGGGGTATGCTCGCTTCGGGGCTCGTTTGACCTTCCAAATGGGTCGGACAAGCCGTGATGGCCAACCGTATGCATAGACAAGGTCTTGACGGACGTCCACGAAAAAATTTGGCATTTTTGACGTCGGAATCCGGATCACCCAAAAAATGGTGTGCTATAGCACACGAAAATCGTCGAAATGAGGGGTATGCTCGCTTCGGGGCTCGTTTGACCTTCCAAATGGGTCGGACAAGCCGTGATGGCCAACCGTATGCATAACAAGGTCTTGACGGACGTCCACGAAAAAATTTGGCATTTTTGACGTCGGAATCCGGATCACCCAAAAAATGGTGTGCTATAGCACACGAAAATCGTCGAAATGAGGGGTATGCTCGCTTCGGGGCTCGTTTGACCTTCCAAATGGGTCGGACAAGCCGTGATGGCCAACCGTATGCATAGACAAGGTCTTGACGGACGTCCACAAAAATTTGGCATTTTTGACGTCGGAATCCGGATCACCCAAAAAATGGTGTGCTATAGCACACGAAAATCGTCGAAATGAGGGGTATGCTCGCTTCGGGGCTCGTTTGACCTTCCAAATGGGTCGGACAAGCCGTGATGGCCAACCGTATGCATAGACAAGGTCTTGACGGACGTCCACGAAAAAATTTGGCATTTTTGACGTCGGAATCCGGATCACCCAAAAAATGGTGTGCTATAGCACACGAAAATCGTCGAAATGAGGGGTATGCTCGCTTCGGGGCTCGTTTGACCTTCCAAATGGGTCGGACAAGCCGTGATGGCCAACCGTATGCATAGACAAGGTCTTGACGGACGTCCACGAAAAAATTTGGCATTTTTGACGTCGGAATCCGGATCACCCAAAAAATGGTGTGCTATAGCACACGAAAATCGTCGAAATGAGGGGTATGCTCGCTTCGGGGCTCGTTTGACCTTCCAAATGGGTCGGACAAGCCGTGATGGCCAACCGTATGCATAGACAAGGTCTTGACGGACGTCCACGAAAAAATTTGGCATTTTTGACGTCGGAATCCGGATCACCCAAAAAATGGTGTGCTATAGCACACGAAAATCGTCGAAATGAGGGGTATGCTCGCTTCGGGGCTCGTTTGACCTTCCAAATGGGTCGGACAAGCCGTGATGGCCAACCGTATACATAGACAAGGTCTTGACGGACGTCCACGAAAAAATTTGGCATTTTTGACGTCAATATGCTCGCTTCGGGGCTCGTTTGACCTTCCAAATGGGTCGGACAAGCCGTGATGGCCAACCGTATGCATAGACAAGGTCTTGACGGACGTCCACGAAAAAATTGGCATTTTTGACGTCGGAATCCGGATCACCCAAAAAATGGTGTGCTATAGCACACGAAAATCGTCGAAATGAGGGGTATGCTCGCTTCGGGGCTCGTTTGACCTTCCAAATGGGTCGGACAAGCCGTGATGGCCAACCGTATGCATAGACAAGGTCTTGACGGACGTCCACGAAAAAATTTGGCATTTTTGACGTCGGAATCCGGATCACCCAAAAAATGGTGTGCTATAGCACACGAAAATCGTCGAAATGAGGGGTATGCTCGCTTCGGGGCTCGTTTGACCTTCCAAATGGGTCGGACAAGCCGTGATGGCCAACCGTATGCATAGACAAGGTCTTGACGGACGTCCACGAAAAAATTGGCATTTTTGACGTCGGAATCCCGGTATAGCACACGAAAATCGTCGAAATGAGGGGTATGCTCGCTTCGGGCTCGTTTGACCTTCCAAATGGGTCGGACAAGCCGTGATGGCCAACCGTATGCATAGACAAGGTCTTGACGGACGTCCACGAAAAAATTTGGCATTTTTGACGTCGGAATCCGGATCACCCAAAAAATGGTGTGCTATAGCACACGAAAATCGTCGAAATGAGGGGTATGCTCGCTTCGGGGCTCGTTTGACCTTCCAAATGGGTCGGACAAGCCGTGATGGCCAACCGTATGCATAGACAAGGTCTTGACGGACGTCCACAAAAAAATTTGGCATTTTTGACGTCGGAATCCGGATCACCCAAAAAATGGTGTGCTATAGCACACGAAAATCGTCGAAATGAGGGGTATGCTCGCTTCGGGGCTCGTTTGACCTTCCAAATGGGTCGGACAAGCCGTGATGGCCAACCGTATGCATAGACAAGGTCTTGACGGACGTCCACGAAAAATTTGGCATTTTTGACGTCGGAATCCGGATCACCCAAAAAATGGTGTGCTATAGCACACGAAAATCGTCGAAATGAGGGGTATGCTCGCTTCGGGGCTCGTTTGACCTTCCAAATGGGTCGGACAAGCCGTGATGGCCAACCGTATGCATAGACAAGGTCTTGACGGACGTCCACGAAAAATTTGGCATTTTTGACGTCGGAATCCGGATCACCCAAAAAATGGTGTGCTATAGCACACGAAAATCGTCGAAATGAGGGGTATGCTCGCTTCGGGGCTCGTTTGACCTTCCAAATGGGTCGGACAAGCCGTGATGGCCAACCGTATGCATAGACAAGGTCTTGACGGACGTCCACGAAAAAATTTGGCATTTTTGACGTCGGAATCCGGATCACCCAAAAAATGGTGTGCTATAGCACACGAAAATCGTCGAAATGAGGGGTATGCTCGCTTCGGGGCTCGTTTGACCTTCCAAATGGGTCGGACAAGCCGTGATGGCCAACCGTATGCATAGACAAGGTCTTGACGGACGTCCACGAAAAAATTTGGCATTTTTGACGTCGGAATCCGGATCACCCAAAAAATGGTGTGCTATAGCACACGAAAATCGTCGAAATGAGGGGTATGCTCGCTTCGGGGCTCGTTTGACCTTCCAAATGGGTCGGACAAGCCGTGATGGCCAACCGTATGCATAGACAAGGTCTTGACGGACGTCCACGAAAAAATTTGGCATTTTTGACGTCGGAATCCGGATCACCCAAAAAATGGTGTGCTATAGCACACGAAAATCGTCGAAATGAGGGGTATGCTCGCTTCGGGGCTCGTTTGACCTTCCAAATGGGTCGGACAAGCCGTGATGGCCAACCGTATGCATAGACAAGGTCTTGACGGACGTCCACGAAAAAATTTGGCATTTTTGACGTCGGAATCCGGATCACCCAAAAAATGGTGTGCTATAGCACACGAAAATCGTCGAAATGAGGGGTATGCTCGCTTCGGGGCTCGTTTGACCTTCCAAATGGGTCGGACAAGCCGTGATGGCCAACCGTATGCATAGACAAGGTCTTGACGGACGTCCACGAAAAAATTTGGCATTTTTGACGTCGGAATTCGGATCACCCAAAAAATGGTTTGCTCACTTCGGGGCTTGTTTGACCTTCCAAATGGGTCGGACAAGCCGTGATGGCCAACCGTATGCATAGACAAGGTCTTGACGGACGTCCACGAAAAAATTTGGCATTTTTGACGTCGGAATCCGGATCACCCAAAAAATGGTGTGCTATAGCACACGAAAATCGTCGAAATGAGGGGTATGCTCGCTTCGGGGCTCGTTTGACCTTCCAAATGGGTCGGACAAGCCGTGATGGCCAACCGTATGCATAGACAAGGTCTTGACGGACGTCCACGAAAAAATTGGCATTTTTGACGTCGGAATCCGGATCACCCAAAAAATGGTGTGCTATAGCACACGAAAATCGTCGAAATGAGGGGTATGCTCGCTTCGGGGCTCGTTTGACCTTCCAAATGGGTCGGACAAGCCGTGATGGCCAACCGTATGCATAGACAAGGTCTTGACGGACGTCCACGAAAAAATTGGCATTTTTGACGTCGGAATCCGGATCACCCAAAAAATGGTGTGCTATAGCACACGAAAATCGTCGAAATGAGGGGTATGCTCGCTTCGAGGCTCGTTTGACCTTCCAAATGGGTCGGACAAGCCGTGATGGCCAACCGTATGCATAGACAAGGTCTTGACGGACGTCCACGAAAAAATTTGGCATTTTTGAAGCACACGAAAATCGTCGAAATGAGGGGTATGCTCGCTTCGGGGCTCGTTTGACCTTCCAAATGGGTCGGACAAGCCGTGATGGCCAACCGTATGCATAGACAAGGTCTTGACGGACGTCCACGAAAAAATTTGGCATTTTTGACGTCGGAATCCGGATCACACAAAAAATGGTGTGCTATAGCACACGAAAATCGTCGAAATGAGGGGTATGCTCGCTTCGGGGCTCGTTTGACCTTCCAAATGGGTCGTACAAGCCGTGATGGCCAACCGTATGCATAGACAAGGTCTTGACGGACGTCCACAAAAAAATTTGGCATTTTTGACGTCGGAATCCGGATCACCCAAAAAATGGTGTGCTATAGCACACGAAAATCGTCGAAATGAGGGGTATGCTCGCTTCGGGGCTCGTTTGACCTTCCAAATGGGTCGGACAAGCCGTGATGGCCAACCGTATGCATAGACAAGGTCTTGACGGACGTCCACGAAAAAATTTGGCATTTTTGACGTCGGAATCGGATCACCCAAAAAATGGTGTGCTATAGCACACGAAAATCGTCGAAATGAGGGGTATGCTCGCTTCGGGGCTCGTTTGACCTTCCAAATGGGTCGGACAAGCCGTGATGGCCAACCGTATGCATAGACAAGGTCTTGACGGACGTCCACGAAAAAATTGGCATTTTTGACGTCGGAATCCGGATCACCTAAAAAATGGTGTGCTATAGCACACGAAAATCGTCGAAATGAGGGGTATGCTCGCTTCGGGGCTCGTTTGACCTTCCAAATGGTCGGACAAGCCGTGATGGCCAACCGTATGCATAGACGTCTTGACGGACGTCCAGCTCGTTTGACCTTCCAAATGGTCGGACAAGCCGTGATGGCCACCGTATGCATAGACAAGGTCTTGACGAGCGTCCACAAAAAATTTTGGCATTTTTTACGTCGGAATCCGGATCACCCAAAAAATGGTGTGCTATAGCACACGAAAATCGTCGAAATGAGGGGTATGCTCGCTTCGGGGCTCGTTTGACCTTCCAAATGGGTCGGACAAGCCGTGATGGCCAACCGTATGCATAGACAAGGTCTTGACGGACGTCCACGAAAAAATTGGCATTTTTGACGTCGGAATCCGGATCACCCAAAAAATGGTGTGCTATAGCACACGAAAATCGTCGAAATGAGGGGTATGCTCGCTTCGGGGCTCGTTTGACCTTCCAAATGGGTCGGACAAGCCGTGATGGCAACCGTATGCATAGACAAGGTCTTGACGGACGTCCACGAAAAATTTGGCATTTTTGACGTCGGAATCCGGATCACCCAAAAAATGGTGTGCTATAGCACACGAAAATCGTCGAAATGAGGGGTATGCTCGCTTCGGGGCTCGTTTGACCTTCCAAATGGGTCGGACAAGCCGTGATGGCCAACCGTATGCATAGACAAGGTCTTGACGGACGTCCACGAAAAATTTGCATTTTTGACGTCGGAATCCGGATCACCCAAAAAATGGTGTGCTATAGCACACGAAAATCGTCGAAATGAGGGGTATGCTCGCTTCGGGGCTCGTTTGACCTTCCAAATGGGTCGGACAAGCCGTGATGGCCAACCGTATGCATACAAGGTCTTGACGGACGTCCACGAAAAAATTTGGCATTTTTGACGTCGGAATCCGGATCACCCAAAAAATGGTGTGCTATAGCACACGAAAATCGTCGAAATGAGGGGTATGCTCGCTTCGGGGCTCGTTTGACCTTCCAAATGGGTCGGACAAGCCGTGATGGCCAACCGTATGCATAGACAAGGTCTTGACGGACGTCCACGAA